>CABFVZ010002533.1:62334-107735 GCA_902151445.1 Timema monikensis | reverse complement strand
CCCCCCCCCCAACTAATTTGATATTCCAATATCTAAATGTAAAATAAAACAAATAGTGTTACTTTTAGTTTTATTCAAGTCATCTTTTTTTTTATTAGCTCTGAAGATTTTCGACGGTGCTTCTATTCGACGAATGCGGTTCTAGCAATACACGTGTCAATAACTTTGACAGCCATCAAACCAACTCAGTGTTAGATAGTATTTAAATGTCTGTTACAATACATAACATGTTTTTTAAGCTACCCCTAGGATATAGACTAGCATTGTGTAGGATGTGTTATTATCTGCCTTGCCTTTCTACTGAAGGGGGAATGGGGGCAGTGGAGGGAATATGTTCAATCTCATGTACACATACACACAAGAGGAGCAAATAACTAACATTTCAGACGTGTCTAGTGAGTGTTTATCTCCATGCAATACTGGTTTGACTCCCGTTGGCAGCCATTGTGGGACTGCCAATTTGTTTGGCACGATGTGTCAGTGGCGCCAACTCGCTGTCACGAGGCCCAACGGCTCTGATTGAGGTTGGGGACGGAGACATAAGGATAGTCTGTTGCCAACAAAGTACGACGTCATCAACTTGTCAAATTGTGTGGAAATTATGCTATTATTTTGTTGGTATATAACAGAAATGTTAGAGTAGAATCTCTTCTCTAAGGTGGGAGTGTAGGAAACACGACTTAAGGGCAGTATTTTTGCATTTTTTATACCAAAATTTGTTTTGGTCTGAGGAAACCATGTAATTCTCCAGGAGAATCATATAGCTTAATATTCTTAACATGGTTCCCTCAACAGTCCTCGAATTTATATCAAGGGTGTCCTGGAATGTAATGACAGCTTTTTCTCTTCATTAACAAAATCTTCTCGTCTAATGCCTCTCTGCTCATGACTGATATTAAAGAACTCTTGACATCATTTTGTGAAGAAAATTTGACTATGTTTCTACTGGAGCAATATTTGAATCTTTTTGTTCCAAAAATTGTTTTGCCATAAAATTCGCAACGACACTGCCCTTAAAATCGCGTTCTCTGCACTCTCACCGTAAATCCACAAATTAAACGTGGTTAATCCTCATGTCTTAGGGGGAAGAGTGTTTCGATTTCACGTGATTTTAATGTGAATATTTAATATTTGTATATGG
The DNA here is from genome assembly GCA_902151445.1 of Timema monikensis. Taxonomy (NCBI): domain Eukaryota; kingdom Metazoa; phylum Arthropoda; class Insecta; order Phasmatodea; family Timematidae; genus Timema; species Timema monikensis. The sequence goes on along the minus strand of CABFVZ010002533.1, from coordinate 106,594 downwards.
TTTCGTCCTGCTAAACAATGAATAAATGTCTAGGTACTGCTGTTTAGAATTACTTGGTGTTCTATCCCAGGTTTAGGTAATTCATGAGTTGAGTGGTGGTCTAATCTGTGTGTTTAGAAATCACAAGTAAAAACTTCAGATACCTACCCCTCTTTTCAATGAGACATTGTTTAAAATGCGTTGAATTCGTTAAAATGTAAAGGAATACCTTCTACTATTATATTAGCCGCATCAATGGTCACATCATCTAACGCGTCATTCTCGCTGAATTACCGGTGATGGAGAGGTCGGAGTTCGAAATCAGCTAGGTAAATTGAGGCTGGTTTTTATTAAATTAATTATTAGTCTTCCTACAAGTACATGTGTGAGTCCTTTATATGAATTCTACCTCTCCAATTCCTGCCCCATTAGTGTAAATAAACGGATAGCATTGACTAGTAGTATTTCAGATGTGGTAAGCTAAACCAAGCGAGTGAGATTTAACTAAAGCTTTTGTCAATAGGCCTATTAAATTATATAGACCACAAGCAAACACTAGTGATTATTTCTTGTGCTTGTTTACCAACTGAAAACAAAATAAAGTAACACTGTTTCTATATTTACTCTTTTCAATAAAACTTTTTCTCGTGACTTTTACAACGGTCGCAAACTTCTTCCTAAACAATGAAAGTTTTCGAGTTAGTTTTTATTATTATTGTTATTACTATTTTTATTTTACACTTTACAGAAAACGACAACAATCCCACATAAACAATACTAAAGCACACAAATAGAAAAGGAAAGAGAAATTGAAAGAATGGCGACATGTTTTCTTTTAACTGAGCTATATAAAGGGGGGNGGGGGGGGGGGGGCGAAGTTTCAAAAATATTGAGAACCTTTTAAGTTTACCTTTGTTATGAAGTTTCCTGCGAACGATGTAGGAAATCTAAACCTGTTCTCAACAACAATAAGTACCAATTAATTGTTGTTAAAAAGTTTGATTAAGTTTATTTTTACCTTTTCTGTTTGTTTTGTTTTTTGTATTGAGTCACTTTTACGTTTATTACAAATTATGTTTACTCAGGAAACATTCTTCAAGGTAAAGTATCGTAAAGGAAACCGATGAAAATACATAACTTCGATTTTGTCATGTTGTTTGTTGTCTAACAACATTATGCTACTAGTAAGTTTCCCTTTGATAATATTTGTTCGGTTGAAAATCAATAGATATTATCAAATTCTTAGAGAATGATATATATATATGTGTGTGTGTGTGCATGTGTGCGTGTGTGTGCATGTGTGCGTGTGTGTGCATGTGTGCGTGTGTGTGAATACCATTAAAATGTGTACCAAGCATAAACCATTATATGAAACTATAAAATACACATCAAGACCATGCAAAAACAGCTTAAATATACATTAATACCTTACACAAAATACCATGAATTTAATTTCCGACGATAGCATGTGAAAATATTTTAAATAAACACCTCTATTATATAAAAGCCATAATAAAAAAATAGCCTTTGATATTATGAACAAATATTTTAAATATAGACCAATATAATTGAAAAATTAAATTTACTTCAATATCGTGCATATTTTTTTGAAACATAATGGAAAAATATCCATTTATGTCACGTAAATGTATTTAAACATACATCAATGTCACATTGTCACATATTCCTAGGTACAAGTATAATATCACAAATATACATAAGTACCAGTATCATGCAAAAATATTATAATAAATAGAATATTGGGTAAAAACATAGAATCAATCTAAATTAATACCACGAAATCTTCTTAATCGATTGTAATAATATATTCTATTAATAGTAATATATTTTATTATATTTTATTCTAAAAGAGTAACGGCTCTTGAATATTTAATTGTTAGTAAAAGTAAATTTGAACTAGACTGAGAGCAGTGCGTCTGACAAGTCTCTTATCGAAAACTTCACAACATGCAAAGTTGGTAAGAAAATCAGTGGAAATCTGCAGTCAAGCTTAGCGCATTTGATTTGATCTAAATCGAACCCTAAGGCTGCACTCTCCAATCAGATTACAATAGACCTATCTGAGCAACTACACCCCCTGCCCCCCACCGTACACACCACTCTTTCTTTTTCCACTATTCACTTCCCCTTCCCACCCCGACCTACCCCTCGGGTTCGTTTTTTCTTCTGCTTCGAGCATTCGCTTGAAAATTCTATCTGCCAAAATGGTGGTTTAGTGTATTGGTGGATTGGTTTGGGTGTTTCGAAGCGTACCAGAATATGCGAGCATAAACTATCGTTCATGTTTTTTAAGGGGGCCAGGGGGATTAAAGAGTCTGTATTCTCATATGAATTATAATCAGATACGAAGGTCAATCTTACTTGAATATTAACAAACAAACAAAAAAAAACTTGAAAGCATTTTAAGACTGAGTGAGACCTAATGAAAAAGATTTTTTTCTAGCACTGCGTTTTACTTCATGTTCGTGTAACACACAGAGTAATATGTACGAACTACGTTAATCTTTATGAATAAGAAAGGATGGAGTCTTAGGAATTGTTTAGTATTCTCATGGAGGGAAAGAGGTAAACCATTTAGGTAAAACCAGTTTATATATATTTAAAATAAAACAAATTATCATTTAAATAGAGTTTTGAAATAGGTACCTAATAAATCATATAAGGGGGTTTCCACGTATATGGGAGTATCGGGAATACACGTGATATTTCATAAAATAAAAATGAACCTGGGACATTTAATTACAAGCTTTAAATAGTAGGCCTTTGCATGGAAGAAAAATTTAATTCAAAAACTAGGCAGACTTATTATTTACCTATGCCCTCTCTGCACGCTTTTTACCTCGCCCTGAAACACTGGGTTGAGTAATAACTACAGTAATTTCCCGATGAAGTTCAAAATAATCTTGTTATAAGGATCAAATGACATGGTTCAATTTTATGAATAATTACATTTCATTCTTAATCTTGTCTGGGAAAAAGTGGATCCCTTCTGAAAAACCTGGACAAAAGGTCGATTTGTATTAAAACAAATAGTCAACATTCTATATTTTTTTTAATTACTTAACTTCAGACTAAAATTGTAATTAATCTATTTATAAACTACATTTTGTCTAGGTACGAAAACTGCTTAGGGAGGAATTCATTTTGTTCACTTAAGGCATCGTTTTTAAACCGGTGTGCCACAAAGGGGCAAAGGTGGGCCGTGGAAGTTTGGGGGGTAAACAGAAAGAAGCTAGAAGAAATATGAGAAATAAAAATCAATCTTTTTAAATCCATAAATAACTTTTTTAATTAACACAATTATTAGGATTTTAGCTATTGTGCTTTTAAAAACAATCTTAATACTTGTATTTTAATGATAAAATCTCTACTTAAAAAACGGATGGTGTGCCTTAACAATTTTAGCACCTGTTTTCAGTGTGCCGTGAGTTGAAAAAGGTTAAAAAATCGCTGACTTGGGGCATCACCCTCAATGTCGAAACGGTAATGCTTTTTCTTCAGGCACTTTTTATTAAGTCAAGACAAAACGGTTAAATGTTAATTTGATATCTCCTTTTGCAAAGACCGGTGACAGTTATTAATGAACACATTGGACTATGATCTTTATTCATTCAATGACCTTAAATTATTTAAAAGTTTAATTATCCTTCTGGCGTATTTGAGACGTTTTAATTTGTCTGGTAAAACATTGATGAGTCGATGAATAACTTTGCACTGAACCCTGCATAGGAAATGATTGTAACAGTAAAAGATGCATAGTCATTGATTGAGAGTTCTTATTGGCGTTTTACCCGTACTGGTGGTAACATGGTCTATGGCGTCAATCAGTATTGCCATATACTGGATTGACCTTTATAGGGAGGTTGAGGTTCAAATATCGGATGGATTTTTTGGGGGGTGGTTCTTAACATGATACTTCTCACGGTGATTTTACTATTTCCTTTTCACGCCAATGCGGGTGTATTTCCTCTGAGTATCCTTTCTATTAATACATATTTGATTAACTTTGATGTTGCACATCCTGATGAAAATATCTAGATCCAAATTTTCTTAAGAAGAACCTGATCTGTGAGCTAGAAAAGTTACTATATCGTCTTTCACTTAGTCATCCATCGAGTTATGTGATCTAAAACTGTCACTTTTGATGGGTATTATTAATACCTGTGAAATAATACAAACAAAATAGTAAAATACCAACAAATTTGGCTAAAAAAATGTTTATATTTTAAAAATACCTTCTTATGAAAATTGGATTTTATCTGCCTTTTTTTTTTTTTTTNTTTAAAGGGATAAAATCTTCCGTTTCAAGAAACGCTCTATCTTGTTTAGAAAATAATCACTGTAAAGTTTAGTCGTCTCATAAAAATCCCGTTCCTGAAGCTATGAGGTTTTAGCGTTACCCACCATAAGTCCAGAAAGCCTTGATTCAATTCAGGAAAAGTCCAGAAAGCCTTGGTTCAATTCGGGAATGTGTAATCATATCTAATATTTAGTATTGGTTCATATCATTATTCCATTCATACAAATATATAAACTATTTCTGTATTGTCTTCATCTAAAATAATTTGCAAATTACTTACAGATGATACAATTAGTGTAATTAGAAAGTGCAATTTAAATATACTAATTAGAAATCAAATAAAAATGATAAAGCACAAAACTTAGTTTCCATTCATTTCATCAATGATTAATCTTAATTATTAATTTGATATTGGTTTCGAAACGCTAATAGAAAGGATTCGAAAGAATGTGATAATATACGAATAGTGCAACTTTCCTTGGTTCAGTAAGTCGGGGTTCAATCCCAACCGATGTCAATGGCAGCTCAACCTACCGGCTACCCGAATGCTAGCTATAAATTTGAAGAGTACTAACAACCTAACGGCTACTAATTAATCTAAAGCAAAGCTACCAAATTAACAGGTAATGGTTTATCTAGATCATGACCAACTTACTGTCTACTAATTATTATAAAGCAGGGTTGTATTAGGGTCTACCATTTTGAGCAAAAATATTAACCAAAGGTATCTTATTTACACTAGTGTTGATGCAATCGTTTTACTCATAATCATTCATTCCTCTAAAAAAATTATAATTATGTTAGCTAGCTTCCAGCAGAACCAACATTTAATCAATCATAAATTAGGATGTTTGGTGTCTTTAAGAGGTAAATTGAAGGTTTTAATCTATAGGCGTTGTGTTTGTCTTAAGAGTTAAAGGTACGACTCACCGGATGATAGTATGACTTAGTTTAAAAATAATATTAAAATTATTTTTTAAATTTTACAACCCTCATCAGTGCATAGTAATTTTGATTTCAAAGTAAGGTTACTAAATATAATTCCACTCTGAAAATAATACATTATTACGGAGTTTAAAAGTGTTCTTATGAATTTTGAGTTTTCATACTATCTCTAAACTGAAATATTTATATTTTATTTAAAAGTGCTTGGATTATAAACAGAACTATTCAATACCCTTTAACCAAGTCAATATTTTAAATCTTATTATAATTGCATTGTTTTAAAAGAATTGAAAAGGTCTCGTTGGCGCTTATAAGTCGTGTGTGACACGTTACTAATAGCGCTCACACTGCCATTAAAACGCTCAAAAAAAAGGGGAGTTGGGGGGCGTGAGGGCTTTGCGACGCAAAACCTAATAATACTCGTAACGTAGTGATAGTAAGAAGGAAAGCGAAGCTAATGTATCTAGTTTTCTTATAAAGTGTTTATTCCCGAGATATAACGGTTTGGCATGTTCACAAAAAAAAATCAGGAACATGGAAATTTCATGAGCGCTTCACTTGCGGCAGACCGCAACAGCTTGGCTTGATTAATTATTATTGATGGGTGAAAGCTCCCCCCTAAGACCCCCTCTTCCCTTGCGCCAAGGATCAGTGATATCCTACCCAAACAAATAAACAAGGGTGTGAAATCTTTAGAAGTGTAAGAGCTATCATGGTGAAACCTAAGGTATCTCAGTGGAGTAATAAGCGGAACAGGAATTATCGTTTCCGTGTCCGTGGCACGTAACGTGATATTGCAAGTACTAGGGACTCTTTTGAAGGACGGTCGATAATCATTTGGACCTTCTCTACTGTTACGTCATTGATGGGGAACGTGGAATAAGGTGTCAATCCCGTCTAGTTTGGTTAGCCTAGAACTTGGTGGTCAGGGGGAGGGGGGTCAAAATCCTCTCGGGTTTATTGAGCTGTTTTTAACAAAAGTTTCCCACTCTTCCCCCACGAAGATGTAGTCACATTTTCTCTAATTTTGACCTTCCTTTTCCCTATTTCATTAGGGAAAATGTTTGATATTCTGACTGGGTGGTAATGTGCGGTGAATAAAATTTTTAAAAAGCATTTTTTTTATCAAAGTTTGACAGTACCGTTAGTGTCCAATTTTTATAAAAAGGGCCTTAACTTACAGCTAGTAAAGTTAATCCATCTACTTTCAGGTGGCCATTCATTCACTCTGCATCTGTCACATTCTATAAATAATCAAGAAACTATTAAAATAGTAAAATGTTATCAATTTTGACCACAGAAAGAAAGATATGCTTCTATTTTAATAAAAAAGTATTTTTTATATAAACTGAATTGTATCCTGTTATTTTTCGCCCGAGAACCACTCTTAATAAAAGGCAACCTTTCAGTGATCTGTACACTTTGACAAGTTCACGGGCCAACAGTTGATGGGCGCTTCTAGCGTGTTGTTGTTGTTGTTGTTGATCGCACGTGCTCGGGGCACACGCGTCACGGACAATCGTCTGGACAGGTGAAAGTGAAATCAATTCCTCCTCGCTCGCCTAACAGATCTCTCTTCTCTTGTTTCCCAGCAGCCTGCGGTGGACCAATATTGAAGATACACGTCGCTGGAATGGGACAATTTGCTCCGTGAGAATCTTTGGAATGAGCTTTAAATCGAATGGAGTCTGTATTACACACTTTCATGGACAACCGGTATGTTTTATTAGCACTGCGTCTTACTACGTGTTCGGGTCATCCGCATATTTACACTACTGAAATAGGGAGGAGAAGGGTGTCATTTTATATGTAAGTGCACCCACATAAACGTGAAGGAATCGTGCAATAATCTACATTGGTTTTGATTTATTTTGACGAAGACAATGTTTATTTGAACCCTGACCCTCACGTGATTGGCAAATTAGACTGGATAAGTCTTATCCCTAAGTCCATTGGCCCACCTATGCTAGTTATGCGAGTACCAATATGCCCTACACTGAGAAGAATGAAGAATTTTCTGCCAGAATATGTGTGAATTATACTGGTTCAGAGAGCTTAAAACTGTCACACATTGACTACTGTGCCGTAGTATACAATGATTTAAAAGACGCTCTAGCAGAACAACTACAAAACACATGTGTTCGATATATATTTAACTTAAAACGGCATGACCATATTTCTATATATTTTAATAAACTGGGTTGGTTAAGAATAAATGAAAGGTGAAGGTTACACTTATTAATATTGCTTCACAAAATATTTTCAACATCTAAGCCTCATTACCTCTTCTCACAGTTCCTATTTCTGAAGGATAAACACACCCGTGTTACTATATCAGAATCCACTCTATAGTTGTCTATTCTCATACATAGATCTCAAATATATGCTCGTTCTATTATTGTCCTAGCATCACAAGCTTGGAACAAACTAGAAAACTCGACTCGTCATTTAACATCCAAAATTCCCTTTAAGCTCACGGTAGCGCAATTTATCTTGTCTAATAAGCTAAACTTAGTTCTTGAAATTACTTGATCTTTAAATGAATGTATGAATGAGCATGCGGATGGTTTTATGCTTATTTAACAATTCCTCTATTAAAATTTATTTGTTTTTCAATAAATGTAATATTGTATGCTGTATTCAACGCTGGTTGATTACCAGATTAATAAAGGCCATTATTATTATTATTATTATTATTATTACACTAGAGAATTTGGAGGGATATAACAATTTTAAAAGTAAGCTAATTATTTACAGTACAGGTTTGAATACAAGCATAACGTTTGCATTTTACTATTGGGTGAAAATACTTCTTATATCTTACCAAACTCACATACAAGGCTCTACCAACCAAAATTCATTTCTTGTGTCATAAAAAAATTAAATTTACAGATGTGTAAAGAAGAACTACCCCAAATAACCATCAAATACTTAAAATTTGAAAATGGCAGTCAGCAGTATGTGTTACAGACCTCTCTAACCACTCTATTATGGTGACGGACTAAACTATATTAATATCGTCGCTACACCAGTTAATAGTGCACCTGAATATTGAATTAAGGGCTTCCAGGTTCGATCCCCAGTGCACGGTTTTTTTTACCATTGGCTAAATTGGGAATTTCTACTTCACAGTACTGGATTAGTGCTTTGTATATTTTAAAAGTAATTTATTTAGTTTGTAATTCATGTGCTGATGTAATCAGTTTGTTTATGAAGTACACGCTAACGCCCCAAGTACAAATAATATACGAGAGTTCTCTAACTCTATGACTAACACAAATAATATTCCAGAGTCATCTAACTTTGACTATTACTAACACAAATAATATACCAGAGTTGTCTAACTTTGACTATTACTAACACAAATATTTCCCATTATTTTATTTTACAAATTAAAACAACATTAATTTCATAATATATTAAAGACTGGGTTTTGAGGAAGAAACCAACCTTCATAAAACGTACAGACAGAATGTTAGCCAGTTAAATGGAGGATAAAGGAAGTAAATATTGTGATCGTTAAAAAAAGAAATCACAAGATTTTGATGGCTCTTGTATGATTCATGATTCCCGGAACCCCAGAAAGTAGTTTTAGCGATGCTTTCTGTCTGTTTGAATTTATATTAGCCTAGAGACCAGACATTTTTACTGATCGGGCTCTAGCTTGTTATCTAGGGGGAAAAAACATTGGCCTTTCTCAAGATCAAATAGAGAAGAAAAAATCACACCACCTCTCGTCATGCCATTGAATTAATTTCACAACCTTTAACTTGTTTCTTGAATTTAACTGTTGCTATATATACTTTTCTGCCGCTATTCGATTTTTTTTTCTCGTTCCCCTGAGGTAATACACACCCCAATTTAGGAACTGCTCTTCTGGATTAAAAAAACACTCGAAATCTTAGAACTAGTATTTTAACACAAGTAATGATAACTTTTAATCTAACAAGGGTAGAATAAGAGTAGGCCTATATGAGATTATAAGAGTGTAGGAGTATATTCACTTCAAGAGATGATAGTAGATAGAAACACTATGAATAAAAATACCCCCTCACATAGGCCTATCATAATCAGGCTTGAAAACCACTAATCCATCTTTACCTGTCACCAGCTTCGGTGCCCACAGGGTCTAAAGTGTCACTCTCGCAATAGACTGGCCACCCACGAAAAGGATAATGGAGTTTGAATCCCGGTTGAGTGTACTGAGGGTAGCTATTCGAAAATTGTGTTTCTCTCCACCTCGACGTAAATGCGGGGACATTTACTATAAATTCAACCTTGGTCCCCCCCCCCCACCCTAACTCATCAGCGTAATAGTATGTATGCGTATAACCTGAACACGTAGTAAAACACGGTGTTAAAAAATATTTTAAAATAAAAAACTTTTTCATCTTAGTTTATGTGTTTGATAAAGGTTACACGGAGCCGCACCGCATTTTTCCGGTGGAATGCTATCCATGTTTTTAAATTCAAGTGGCTACTCGAGTCCGCACCGGCGCAGATGAATGGTCGAGAGAGCATTGCTCCTTGTAGCTACCTATCACCGGAAATAAATGTTCGGGAGATTCTGAACTTTGTTTTCATGCTAACCCCTAAGCACTGTAGGGATGGGCGAAACAGTGATTTTACGATATCGGTGTTCACAGTGACCTTGATTTTGAAATAGCAGTGATTATTCACAGTGATTGGCAGTCACTGTGTCAGCACTTGTAAAACTAGGTATTTCTTTCACAGCTGTTGCACGTGTGACGCTGTAGTCCTTGTTTCCAACATTACATATAAGATAAACAATATTATATACAACAACAAACATTCTTCTTCTTAATTACTAGCTAACTTAAAACTTTATTCTTCGTAATTAATAGCTAATTTAATTTCATGAAAATAGGTGAAAACCTATGCAAGTAAATATAAAAATACAAACTTATTTTGTAATAGAACTCGGTCTATAAAGAAAATGGTTTTCTTTTTTTTTAGTTACAATAATCTTATTCTTGGTTTAATAAAGTGCGGTGTGGTGCGGCTCGTGTAGCCCTACCTTAAGTGTGTTTAGAATGTATGTGATAATTTCCCCAAACAAATAATATTAACTCGCTTATTTAACTTCAATGTGTGTTGCGCCAATGTAAAGTAGCATCAGTGGTATGTGGATCACACTATCAAAATGTATTTTTTGGTTTTTATAAAAGTTCAACATATTTTTCAATATGTGTAAAAGTATTTTTTTTTTTAAATCAGACTATGATACTTACGCGATGATTTAGATTTAAAACAATTATATTAATACTAAGGGTTAATAAATTCAATCAGACAAAAACAAATCTAAAATCTGGCTCTGTTAGGTTTTGTCCCGTGTCTTAAACTATATGTGTGCAAAATTACAGCTATCTAGGTCATTTCTAGGGCCGTAGTATCCATTTTTTTTCTTCGTGTACCATCCGATATAATTTCTCCCAAAGTTGTTGGTGATGAAAGTTATGTGTATTTTATGATCTACATCTAAACTAAATTTCATCAAAAATAGGGAGAACTATATACTGTAGGTGTAACTTATTTTAAAATGTGCGTGTCTCTTAAGATGTATTTGTCTACCCCAGGTTGAATACCACTAATACAGAGGCTTCTAATCTCGACCATCCCTTCTCCCTTCAAACGAGTAATATTGTGAGGGTGACCTGGCGGTCTAGTGGTAAGGTGTCAGACTTCTGTGCTGGCGGCCGGGGTTCAATCCTCTGTCCCGGCACAGATTTATCTTCCTTCACCTCTGAAAAGACATCTTGTGAATGTGGGGAGTGCCAGGCCTCCACCATGGTTCGGATTCCACGTTAAACTGTAGGTCCTTCATTCCATCTCACTAATCACCCTACCATTACACATTAGCGTAAGTGCGTATAACCCGAATGGGTAGTAAGACGCGGTACTAATAATAATAATAATAATAATTAATAGTAATAATATTGTGAGCTCTACACTATATCGTGGGACTATCAGTGCGCGCCAATAATAGAATAGTCTTACTACCATTAAAACGATTGTAAAAACTAAGGATGTAAATTTTGATTCTTTGCTTCCCTCGGATCTTAATTTTATTTAAATATTAAGAATCTATTTTAATATCACAATTTCTATACCTAAATTCTTAGCTTTCAAACACCAGGGAATGAAAGTTCTAATATTTTAAACTTAACAGCAATATTAATATTTGGCTATTTCTTTCTTGTAACAATTATCATTGCCAATTCACTTTAATACCGTCAAATTGTAAATGTAGACCTACTCAACATGACTTTCTTTGTGCTCAAATCAAACATGGCCGTATTTTTACTTTCCCTTGACACATTGGAGAGAAAGTATTGTGATCGTAAAAAATACCAAACTCGAGATTTTGATCAATGTCAACGTTTCATGACCCCCTGAAACAAAAAAATATGATTCTGCAATGCCGTCTGTCTGTCTGTCTGTAAATTGGGCTAGAGCCGAAACTATTTTACCGATTGGGCTAAAACTCGGTTCCTAGAGTTTTCATAAGGTCCCCTCCGAGGGGGTTTTGAAATTAGATAACTAATCTTAAATTTAAGGGTAGTTTTCTGATGGGCAAATTGAGAAAAAATAGATTTTCTCAAAACTCGCCCAAAAGATTTTGATTCAATGTTATAGCTAGACATTATTCATTATTATAAACAAGATGTAAATTCTTATTTTCTCATGAAAATGACTTTGAGGGTACGTTGCACGGGGGCAATTTTCCAATTTTTATAATTTCTCCTCAACTAATTGAGATAAGAAATATCTTATTTTTGCAAAGTTGTAATAGGGTCTACTATTAAAGATAAAACGCTTTTATTCAAAATATATTTTTATAAAACCAAAGGTTTCCAAGCTTTAAACAAATATAATATGTATGTTTATATTCATGTGTTCCAATACATTACATTACGCTATATAAATAAATATTGTATATTTAATGTGAGATTGGATACACGGGGAAAAGATTTATATTGCAAATGATGAGGAATTGAAATCGATAGTAAAAAAATTGGAGTTTAAATTTTAGAATCTAAATTGATAATATTGTAATCGATAAAAACGGAAATCGTGATAACTCTAGTAGAAACAAACAAGATTAACGTTCTGATTTAGCTACAGTAAATTAGATTTGCAACAGTTTTGACCGTTGAATGTATTAAGGAACTCAACGGTTTTGACCGTGTGAACGTTACTTCACTACGAGGGGGTTGGGGGTGTGCGGGTGTGTCCCCCAATCTGCGATGTTCATCTGGCCGGCTATAGAATATAGCTGAGCAGATAGTTTAGGGAGAAGGGTAGCAGTTTTAGAGAGGGTGGGGGTAGGCTAGGTAGGGGGTGGGGAAAAGGGACTGATTGGAATATTGAGGGGAGGTTCGGTTAGAATAGGGGACCTCTTGTTGAGGGTTGGATGGAAACCACAACAACGGGTAAAAAATAGAGAGATGTGAGGGAGTAGAGAGGAGGAGGCAGATATACCTCCCCCTATTTTTTTTTTTTAGAATACGTAACGTAATCCATTAATCTGTTGGACCTCCTGCACCCCTGCTTTCTCTCTCTCTCTCTTTTTTTAATGCTGTCATGGACGATCAATAATCGGAGAAAAGCAATCTGTGAGGACAGTCGTACTGGTAAAATATTGGTCAACCCGGACGAGTGAAACAAGAGAATATCTTCAAATATAGATTTTATAGTTTCATCGAATAGTGGTGTTTTGCACCGGCAGTCTTTGTGATATTTTTATTTTCTGATATAAAGAAATTATTGCTACCGTTAAAATTGTATGGCTTTATTATAATGTATCTTGGCGTTTTATATGTCTTCGAACTAAAAAAAAAGAGTTACTTTTGCTATTTCTATCTGTTCCTTTGAATATACCTAGGTCTACAGCCAACATTGTTTAATGGATTTCGAATAAACTTTATATCTAGATCCTCTAAGGTCATATCTAGAGGCCAAATCGTGATTTTGATTCTAACCCTAAATTTAAGGGTAGTTTACTAATAACTGATTTTTTTAAATGTCAAAGTTTTCGAAAATTGCTCTAACAATTTTTTAATGGATATTATTTAAGGAATCGTTAACATGATAAATTGCACTGTACATTCATTTTAGTTTACAAATAAAATTGATTTGAGGAAGTTAAATAATGAATGCTTTTCGAATATTTCAAACATTTACGAAATGGCTAAGATTACACGTGTTTTTTCTAAAATTGACATTTGGAGAGTATTTTAGATATACAATAACTTATACTTTTATTTTCGGAGAAAATGTGATTCAAGGGTAGCTTTACAAATATATTTTTTAACTTCAATGTTGTTTTAATTGCTATAACAATATTTTTTTATAATGGAATTCTTAGTAGTGTCTTACATAATAAACAAGAAATAATGCTCGTTTTCCTAAAATAAATATTGGAGTGTAGTTAATCTATGTCTGACTTTTGAAAATTTTAAAATTTAAAAAATGACTGTAATGGCTTTGTTACAAATTTATATTTGAAGAGTGTTTTATATTATTATAAAAATACTATATTTGTTTTTATGAAGAGGGTAAATTTATTAAATATCTATTTTTGAAAATTTTTCTAGAACTTCTCTGATAATTGACGAGATGAGTAAGTTTGTAAGATTTTCTTGTACTGTTTATTTTATTTTACGTTAGTTTTTAGGTCTAAATTATAATTTTATTAACGCCATTTTTCTTAGTCCGCTGTTGTAGGCTCAGTTCTGGTGGTAGCCTCTACCATCTTTGAAAATAAAGTTAATACCAAATTGCGCCTGAAAAGAGACTAAAACTACAATATGTGGAACATAAATTGCAGCGCATTTATTTGGGTCTTTAGACCTAATGTCAGGTTTTCTACTCTTCAACTAGCCCTAAATGTGTCTTTCTATTGAGATAAGAGTCCCAGGTTCAATTCTGGATATGGCCGAAAATTTTATAATTGGTGAAATGTGGGTTTACCCTTTCACAGCGATGAATCAACGGCCATGGGCTTGGTGTTGTGTCTGTTCTAGATTTAATTTAGTGTAAAAATTGCCTGATGATGTTAACAATCGTTTTAGAAAGTGCACGTTAAATATTAAATAGTCAAATAAACGAAAAAAACTAACCCTTACAATTTCGCACATTGCTTATAATAAAAGTTATGCAAATCATATTATTATCAGAAGAACAGTGAAATTTAAATGCAATATTATTAGTTTCCGTACTTGTAAATGACTGTTTCTCTCCCGCCGTGCGTACTAACCCAACTGATTTTCAAAAACAGTTGCCAAAATTGTTATCATATATAATAATCCCAACCATATAAGATATTCATTGATTTATTTATTAATAACAAAGCCTCAATTCTGTTTGTGTTGTTATTATAGATTCTCATAGATTTTCTGAATATAAATCATAAACAAAAATTATCGTAATTTTTATTAACTTTGCGGTCATACTGCTAACTTTATAAGCTACATGGCATATCAAAACATATAGGAGAATATAAAATGGCAACTATTCACTCTTATTTGGTCTACTACCCACCTATAAAAATAGTAGAATATATTTGCAAAGTATTTAAAGATGCTTCAATTATTACTCATTTAATTCCAAAATATTATCATACTATCCATCATCGCATAAAACAAATTACAAATGTTTAACTTTCATGGCTTTTCCTATTATTATTATTATTATTATTATTATTATTATTATTATTAGCACCGCGACTTACTACCCATTCGGGTTATACGCACTTATGCTAATGTGTAATGGTAGGGTGATTGTGAGATGAAATGGAGGACCTACAGTTTAACGTGGAATTCGAACCACGGTGGAGGCCTGGTATTCCCCACGTTCACAAGATGTCTTGTCAGAGGTGAAGGGAGGGTTTGGTAATCAGATAAATCTTTGCCGGGACCGAGGGTTGAACCCCGGCCGCCAGCATAGAAGTCTGACACCTTACCCCTAGACCACCAGGTCACCGACCTTTTCCTATTTTTAGCTCATCTGCCTCTACGTTCTATTTAGGGTGATGCATAAAGTGTTGATAATTTTCGAATGCTTTTATCTAGTTTATTTCGTAGGTGACAGGTATTTCAGGTTTCAAATCCCTGCTAGCCTTACTGAGGGTAATTTTTCTTAGAAGGGTTTCCAAATTTCTCCACATGTAAATCAGGATACAAATTATTTGTATTCTTTCATAATGATTCATACTCCATTAGGATAATTAAATGCAAAAAACCCAGTGCATAAAACATAATTTTACACTTTTTTTAAAATTAGTTTTTTTTTTTTTTCGCAAGTTAGATAGTTAGGGTAGCAACTAATTGTTTTTTCTAATTAACCGTTGATTTTCATTCAATATATGGGTTAAAAATTCCACCCTTTTTTTTGTTTTGTTTTTCATATATTAAAGCTTCACTTAGCGTATATTTTTTGTTCAAACAATGTTTGTAAATTAAAAGTAAAGTGGTGTGCAACTTTATTTTAAAAATAGATAAATTTAGTTGGGTTATTTAACAAGGATTGGCGTCAGTGAAAAAAAAAAAAAGGAAGCGTTTCATTGGATTCATATAATGGTCATGATGTTTTGAAAGGTTATGTCGGGTGTATATTTTGGGATATAAAACTTTTCCCTCCTATTGTTTTGTAATGAATTCACATGATGAGGCTGCAAGCGCCATAAAGGGGAAAGTTTGTCACTAACGAAGTTAACATTTCATTTTTCTTTTTTTACTCTTTTTTTTTACGTCTCCTATACGCTTTGAGTTTAAAATGACAATTTATTTTTTTCAAACGCTCAAAAATATTTGAGTTTATCTGTTGATTTTAATTAAATATGCATCAAAACATTCCCCCTCCTCTTCTTAACATCGTACATTCAGTCGTGATATTCTATTCTAGAGACTTATGAACTCCCAAATAATTATAAATAAATACATAAAAGGGTAAAAACCAAAATAAGCATAAATAGTCATATTTATATTTTTAGCAAGCTATGCATTTCAAAAATAAGCTCGATGACCGGTAATTTGAAACGTGTGTTCTCAGAACAAATTTCTAACCATAAATAAGGCGGATTTTAATTGATTTTTTAGGAAATAAATATGCAGTAATATTCAGTTCTCATTTAAGATATTCTCTTGTTTTGCATGTATTTTGCACACACAGTTATTAGTGACTGAGATGCAATGTTAGTGAGTCTCAAATCACAGTCGCTTAAGAATGGTTGGTCGTTGAAAGCCATTCAAGAACAGTCTTGAATACAGTAATCTGCATTATACAATTGTTTGCATGTCCCTTGTCTTATTACCTGTCCGGGCTAGTTGCATATTTAAACTAATGGAGGAAGGGGGAGATTTGTATAGTTTAAAAAATACCCGCATTTGAGTGAAGTAATTATTAGAAACCATTTACGGAAATCCACTTCATTTCACCCGACTGGGATTCCAACCTCGACATCCCAATCACCAATAAACCTGACAAGACTAGACTTATGCCTTTATCCACGTACTCACCCATTTGATTATAACTACAATAAAAAATATGAATCTACAGATATAATTATAATTTAGATGAATTTGTAATCAAGTGTGTTGCCATCAACCAAAAACAATTGTATTTATTTAATTTTGGTTAAATATAAACTATTTTCATCAGATCCCCCCCCCCTTACCTTTTCATCCGTGGTTGTTTAACCGTGGTTTTTCCATGGGAACTTACGAATAAAAATCCTACAGGCATTACAAACATTTTGATTTGAGGCATTAATATTCAGTAGTACCGTCAATACGTGGCTAGCCACGGGAGTAATGGTTATAAATAAAACATTTAGAAAAAAATCGTTTACGTAACCATTTTTACAACTTTACAGCGTGATTTAATTATATTCATGATCTCTTTTTAAGAACACAATTCGTTGTGATAACATGTTATTTTTAACATAATATGATTCAAGGGGTCAAAATGGTTTATTCAGTATTTTTTTAAAATGTTTTATTCACTTATAAAAAGTAGTAAAACAACATTACATATTATAAAGTCACCCTTATTTTTTATCGTATTATTGCCCCGTGTCCAGTTTATCCACATATTTACACTAGTGATGCTAGGGTTGTGGAAGACATAATTTTTTAAAAGTGTACCCTCATTTGCGGGAAGGAGGTGTTTGAAATAATTTAGGTATGAAACATCTCAGCACAAACGGTTGGAACTAGAATCCCAGTCCCTTCATTAGCGTATAACCCGAACGGGTAGTAAGAAGCGGTGCTATTATTATTATTATTATTATTATTATTATTATTAGCAGAAACCCAACAAAATGAAACTACCGCTTTTGTTTGTACCCAAAGATATGGGTTTTCTTATTACAATAAAAATTTGAAAGATTAAATTTTATTACAGAATAACTTAACTTAATTTGTGGTCGTTCTAAGATCTAAGTACTTATATGTTTTAACAAAATATCACAAAGAGATTTAACATATGTTTTAACAAAATATCTGAAGGAGATTTAACACAACGTGACAATGCGTTCATAATAAAGAGAGTATATTGGCCAGGATAATTTGATGCATAAATATTAGACTGATCTAGACCATCAGACGATCTTTGGTATCTCAGTAGTTAGTGACAATGCGCTATTCCTACAACCCCGGGCTAATGTTCATGTTATATTTTTCTAAAACAAATATTTAATTCAAAACAAAATGGTTAAATCCCTAGCTCGTAAATATCATTTTGTTTCGTAATAATTTCAAAATCAATTTTAATCCAATGCCAAAACAAAGTATTAATCTTGGAAACACCAAAATAAAATATTTTTTTATATAAAACAAATAAAATCCAAAAAATTGACACAAACATATATAAACGTATGTACATATTTTAATTAAATAGCTCATTAAATAATCACAATTCCCAACCACTGTCAGATTTTGTCGTCAAATAACCGAAGAAATAATTTAAATGTTGTTATACTTGAATCCTTAAATAATAGAAACATATTTTTGGAATCTTTATAACCTTCTAATTAATAAATATTAGAAAGAATATAAAATTAGAATTAACCTGATAACGACTAAAATATGCTTGCACGTGCATAATTATATATATGTATATATATATATATATATATATATGTATGTATATATGAGTTCACTGCCACGCTTACAAAAGTAGGCCACCTATCCCTATCTTGAGATGGTTCTATCCAGACCACCTCATTACACCCTTTCTCTTTCAAGTATATTCTAATGTTATCCTCTCATCCGCGTATAGGTCTTTCCAATGGTCTCTTCTCATTGGGTTTGTCATTCAGTAGTTTGAACAGTGAACATGGTTCTAGATTCTCCCATGTCTGCAAGTGTAAGCATCGATTACTAGTATATTTCATTAGTTGATATAATTGTGTCGAATAAACTTTATACGGTTTTAAATAATCTGATGGTCCAAATTATTTTATTTATTCTTATTTAGCAGGCTTGCTATAGTGACTTTCACGCCCGTATCTGAGCCAGAAGGCCGGGGTTAAATGCATGTTGGGTACACCTGGTGTGTTATTTCTCTTCCTCTCGCCAGTATAGTGATTGTTCAAGTACTTTAAATCCTCTCCACTACACACTTTCTACGTAAATAGTGTAAATTTATGAATTTCCAAAACACCCAGACAAACAGCACGTAAAAGAAATAATCAGTATTGACCCTGTGTTGTTGAACCATTCCTGTATCTCGATGTGAGGTTAACGTTTTGAAGTCCTAGTTAATTCAATGTTATATATAACCAAAGCTTAGCGGGTGTAGTCCATATAAATACCGATGACAAGTTGTATTCAACCATGTTGACACCGCACAGATCTGTCATAGAGGCTGAGGGGAATAGAATAGAAGGTAGGGTCGTCCTATGACACACATGAAATGGTACAAGTTGATTGTAGTATGTAGTAAATTCCTCCCCTCCAGCGGTCGCAAACCCTTGCCTCTCACAATTACCTCCATGACACATGCACAGGAGATTCTCATTTACCACCCCATTTCATCTTGTCTTTGTAGGGATGACATGGCGCATTTGGTTCCTTCNCCACCCCCCAAATCTT
The DNA here is from genome assembly GCA_902151445.1 of Timema monikensis. NCBI lineage: Eukaryota > Metazoa > Arthropoda > Insecta > Phasmatodea > Timematidae > Timema > Timema monikensis. Next base: position 87,232 of record CABFVZ010002533.1, on the reverse strand, counting down.
CTAGTCCCCTGCACTTCCCTAATAAAACACTTATTTTGTTATTGCAAAGGTATAATTGTTTTACAGTAACAAATTGGTTTCAATGGAGCGAAGGTGGTGGGGTGTTTTTTTTGTTTGTTTTTGCCTTATACAGTAAAAACAAACCTTTTTGGGGGGGAGGGATGGGGGGGCTAGCGGTGTCTGCTTCTGTCTATTGGAATTCAATAACCCGACCTTCTTAATACTGGAGGAGATTGTGTTTGGCGCTCTAACACGAAACTGCAAATAATTGAAGTAGATATTGACTGTTTTATCGCGTGATTGTTAAATATTTCTTCCGTGAGAGGATTCCATTCAATCTATTCCTGCTACAGTAAAATATCTAAAAGAGTTTGAAAACAAAACGTAACAGCCAAGTTCAATTCCGACTGACTTTTGCTCTATCCCGACTATTAGCTGAATACAGTCAGTAAGTATTGTTATATAAATTCATATCATTATCGCTCTATCGCTGACCTTGCTAAGATTGGATCTGTATTAGGCCTAGTAACATGTATTTATCCAAGCTAATTTTTTTTACTCTGTGTTTTACTACCTGTTTGGGTTATATCCTATTTACTAATCTTGCTAATGGGCTAGGGATTAAAAAGGTTGAATTTAAAGGAAGTGTACCCGCATTTGCGTGGAGAGAGAGAAGGTGAACAAATTAGGGAAAACATACTTCAATACACCCGACCAAGATCGAACTCCGATATCTCAGTCTTAGGCAGTCTAGTCTATTGCGAGAGTGACCCGCCTCGGTGGCGTAGTTGGCTAACGCGCTTGTCGTGTTGAGCTCGACTGCTGAGGACGGGGAGATCGAGGTTCGAATCTCGGTCGGGTGAACTGGGGGTGGTTTTCCTAAATGGTTTTCCACTCTCCCTCCACGCAAATGCGGGTTCACTACCTCTAATTCAACCTTCCCAATTCCTAATAATTTAGTGTAATTAGTACTTAAAGCGTATAACCCAAACGGGTAGTAAGACGCAGTGCTAAATATTATTACTATTATTATTATTATTATTATTATTATTATTATTGCGAGAGTGACGCCTTAAGCTTTGTGGCCACCGAAGTGGGTTTGTATTGACATTAACCTTTGATTCAGATAAAAAAAATGGAAGTGCGAAATAATTACATAAAGTTTGTACAATTTATGCTGATAAAACTTGTGTCCAGGAAGGAAGTGTTAGATACAGGAGTAAATAAATGTTACTGTGCACTGCACAGACTTTCTATCTCCTTTATTTAAAAATAGAGACATTTACTGAAGTCGTAAGATTTGGGAAACGTGATAGAAATAATTGTTTCCAAAACATGACATAAAAAGAGAGCATCACGTTCCACTAAAGAGCATAAATTAAATAATAAATACTTTTACAGAAACATATTGCAGAAAAAGTAACATATTTATTCACCAAAGAGCATAATTATATTATTATTATTATTATTATTAATATTATTAGTTGTGATTAATACACGTATTGTCAGAGGTGAAGGAAGGGTGTTGTGAGGTCCAACATCTTACCCCTAGACCGCCAGGTCACAAGCATAATTATAAGCAATTTAAAAATATATATTTGCCAATCGATCTGAAATTATAGGTTCTATAGAAATGTACTTATAGTTTTTTATTTTATTTTTAATAGTACTACAACTTTACCATATTAAGATATTCATTATGTCAAATAGTCACGTAGATATGATCAAAATAGGATACTTCCACTTATTTAAAGTACAAAAGAGGATATCCCTACTTTACAAAATCGGAAATTTCTAAATTTTGATCATTTTTTTGTAACTATTTGAGATATCAAATAACTTATTATTGCAAAGTTGTAGTACTTTTAAAAATTAATAAAAAAATTATTTGAAGTATATTTTTAAAAAATCAATGCTTTCTGAGGTATTGGCAAATATATTTTAAATTGAGGTCTGAGAAATTGATTGCCATACTCTTTGGTGAACAGAGACGCTCCGTTTTTAGGCAAAGTAGTGAGAAAGTATGCGCAGTGCACAGTAACATTTATTTATGTCTAGGGATTAGAAAACCAATTGGATTTGTAACAGGCCCTATACATCATCTCAGCCAGTACGTAACGTATCTATCTACTTAAACAATAGTTCCAAGTTCGTTTCCTTGCAAGGTCAAAACTATATAATTTGTTTAATTATGTGTAATACTATTCACTACGCTATAAATATACGTCTTAGAGTTTAGTTGAGGTGGTTGTCATAAATAAAAGTTATCAGAAGATGCTAAGGCCGGGCGTACACAGGATAACACAAAACGTTTCGAAACATTTTTTGTGTAATCTTGTGTCATCTTTTGTCATTCATTCCGCTTTTACCACGTGCTTTCGAATGAGTCACTGCACACTTACTGACACAAGGCGAAACAAAAGTGATGACACACAGTAAGACACGTTGAAACAAACCAGCTGTCTTCCCTACTTCCATGTTTCATCCAGTTTGTTTCACGTGTTTCGTGAAAAATAAGCCACTGCGCAGGCGCAAAGCAGGGCATTCTGTCCATCTGACGCTAGTCTCCTTCAAAATTTTGAACTGTTGTGATCATTCTTGTTTTGTTTGGTCTGCTTTGTTACTTTTTAAAATTTCTCGAATGAAGTTGGATAATTGGTAAAGAAACTTCAGATCCTGTGATTACTTTTCCAATGAGCCTTTCTCAGTTATTTTTTCAATGATAGGGTGGACCCAAGAGCTAATAGTTCATTAGTATCGATATTACTAACACAACACGCTTCCATCTTAGCACAAACTGACATTTTTTTCATTGTGATTTTGCTTCATTATGTTTCATTTGAAGAAATTAGTTGAAACATTTTTTTATGTCATGGTTTTAAGATTTTTCCGTTTCATCATGTTTTGAAATTTTTTGTGTCATCTTGTGACTGTCCGACCTAATTAGAGTCAACACGTGCTCACAAAGGAGTAAAAATTATAGGATAAAATTACGGGGCATACAACTTTTAGTCAATGGTTTTAGCACAACAGTAACAGAATTTGATAAAACACTAAATCAATGGTTCGAACCCTGGCCCCTTAAACTCTCTAGTCTTGCAATAAACTGGGTTTCCGGTGATTTGGAGGTTAAGGTTTGAACCTCTACCGGGTGCAGTGGTGGTGGTGGTGGTGGTGGTTTGTTCCACATGTGATTTATCACTATGGTTTTTATCATCCCCTCTCCAATCTAATGCAGCTTACTTTTCTCTAAACCACCATCCTAATCCTATCATATAAAATGTGTTAAAAAGTTAGAATGTAAAATAAAGTAAACTTAAATTTAGTGTATCTGACTCACAAGGACCTCCATCCCAGTAATCTGCTGTTCTAAGGCACATGCGCATTACCTTTACCAGCGTGCTCCCTGGAGAGTAATATTTATTTCTCCTTATCAGGAAATTTATGAATACATACTTCTGTCACTAATATCGAGCAAACAATGAGACAGGTGGTATATAAATGGTCAGTTCGCGTGACATAAGGACAGTGAAGAGCCTTGCACTGCCCTCCATAAACTGTAATGCATCATATTAATTTGAATAGTAACAATATTAGGTAGTAACAGGCAGTTCCCGAGTCACTGCTTACATAATAACTCTTTATCTCACAGAGGATATCTTATCATTCTTGTAGACCAGCGTTTTTAAAACAATTCTCAAGCTTTGTGAGGAGATTTTAGAATATACTTTATTTGTTTTTCACAATGTAATACACCATTAGTAATTAAGATTACGAATTTTTCTCAAATCTAAGAAAAGGACATCTACCTATGCCAAAGAATTTTCTTTTAAGGAGAGAGAACGATTTATAGAAATTTTAACAAATTATACTTAAAAAAACAAAATTTTCGGGAGAATAAATTACGAAATTTTGTATTGCAATGTCAAGGTAATAGCCTGAGATAAGGAATCAAACTTTGAAATTTTGTACGCGTTTCGTAGCACTATATCTTCAAACAATTTTCATTTTTTACTACTACAAAGACTAAATTTAGAAACAGGTCAAATATAATATGCTGATGTGCACTTAAAGTTTACAATCATAAATCCAAATTTTGGGGCACTTTGTGATCAAAAGCAAGCACACCCAAGCCAAAGTTTAAATAAATGTATACCGATTTAAATTTTTCATTTTGCAAATTGAGCTTTTTGCACAAATAGCTAGATGTGAAATTTATTTTTTCTTTAAATATGTATTCAAGTATTAGGTTCTAAGTGATTTGTAAAATTTAACTATTATTATTAGTGTGGAATTTGTTATGAGGTCTTCAGCACTTTTTTTTTTTTTTCCTTGTGCAAGGGCTCCTTCAGACTAAAAAGTTTGGGAACTATTGTTGTAGAATAAATATATTGGGGAGGGGAGAGGAAACAACAGGATAATAAATATAAACCCGTCGCTCAATGGCGTGGAGTGGATTATTGCCAGGGTAAGTGGAGTTATTTTTAACTGTACCCCGTGATATTTTTTCATTACTTTGTAGGACACTCATTGGACAGTTATCAACGGAAATAAACCAGTAGAAGAGAACATATCACAGGTACAGTTTCATAAATCTCCGTTTATCCTGGAAACATTTCACGACACGATATTAGTCACCGTGGTAAAAAGATCAAAGGAGCCTTCATACAAATCCAGGTGACCTTGTTTTAGGGCTTGGCTTAGTCTAAACATTTAAGTATTTATGTTACGATTCTTACTTTTTCTTACACACTTAAATTTCTGATATCTGGGGCTGGGGCTGTATTGTGTGTTACCCACCTACCCACGTTTAGAATGCATTTTTATGGAATGTGAACTTAGAATCAAAGAAAGAGTTTGGGAGAAACACGTCAAGTCACTAGTTCATCGTGAGAAGCGCTACCCAACTATGTTAACAATGCATGAAGAATGAATGTGAACTAAGAGTTAAATAAGTGATTAGGGAGAAGCATGTCAAGTCACCAGCTCAGCGACTACAGCGCTGCCCAACTATGTTAACAATCTATACGGTAAGAATGCGAACTAAGAGTTAAATAAGGGGTATCGTGAATATAAATATGAATATTTTAACAAAACAAGTGACTGTTAGATTACAAAAATGAGTTTTACGTTGGATGTAATTTAATGTACTTATTTTTAATGTAGATAATAGATTATGTTTAACTTGCACTATGTATCGATAACTTTTTGGTTGAAAAGGAATTATATCTGTGGTACGCAGAGGGAGAGCCCAAAATTATATCGTAGGCTTGTAAATATTAAATGGTCCGTTGTACGTTGGTGAATTGATAGAATCGAACATGGACCCTGCCTTCTCGCAGATATCACACGCCAAGGGAAAATCTGACTACTACCATAGCATTCACCATATTATTTTCTACTCCACAGGAAAAATCTTGGGTTCTATTCCTAATCTCTCACTGGTATCAACTTGTGTGCCTTCTCTTGGTCGGGGTTCTAGTCCTGGTGGAACAGTTTCCTACTTTAACAGATTCGTACCGGTAGAACTTGTAAACTCTTTCTTTAAACATTTTTTCTACGCCATTACTATTTTCAGAATAATAAATTCATTTTTTCTTGTGGCTTTATTTTGAAATATTTATATAATTATTAATCTGTTTTAAACATCATTGCTCTAGGTACTTGTTTTAGAAACATGAGCTTTGAAGAATTATTTACTATTTAAAAAACTTAAAAGGTTGTTTTAAAATATGTATAATTATCTATATTATTATTATTTAATGTATTTTTAAACATTATTAGTTTCTTGTGTCTATATTTTAAAGTATTTATTATCATTAATAAAATTACTATTTTTATAAAATTATACTCACTCTTACTTGTGGTTTTATTTATCATTATTAATAACGGTTTTAGTTATATATATATATATATCCGCCAGGCCAATTAAAGCTATTTTCAGACATTATTTTGTTGTAAACTTCCTATTGACGAAAGTGAAAGTAAATTTTGTGTGTCGAAACTATTAGATAATCACTTATTTCCGGATATTTAATAAATAAAAATTACTTTATTGTTGACGAATTGGGGGTAGCTAGTTCAATTTCTTCTTCCTCCTCGGTCTGCCATGAGAACTCTTCACTGAAGGTTGCCATGAACACACTATCTATAATGACCTAAGCATGGGGTGGCCCCCAAAATTCCCCAAACCTGAGTGTCAGACCCAGCCAGCACCACCGCCTAAACTCATTGTCCAAAATGACCCAATAATGGGGTGAAGGCAGTCCTTGCCCAAGATTGAAAATCATGGACTAAGATGACCCTACATTTTTGGGTTAAGACCCAGAATCTTGTCCTGTGGCTAAGACCGAGCACTCCTCTTGCAAAATTTTGGGGCTAAGCCCCCAGAGGTGGACATGAAAAGGGGGGATGTTAGACTAGAGCCCTGGGGCTAAATCCCCAGAGGTGAACATAAGAAAAGTGGTGTTGACTAGCACCCTGAGGCTAAATCCCCATAGGTGAACATAAGAAAGGGGGTGTTGACTAGCACTCTGAGGCTAAATCCCCATAGGTGAACATAAGAAAGGGGGTGTTGACTAGCACCCTGAGGCTAAATCTCCATAGGTGAACATAAGAAAGGGGGTGTTGACTAGCACCCTGAGGCTAAATCCCCATAGGTGAACATAAGAAAGGGGGTGTTGACTAGCACCCTGAGGCTAAATCCCCATAGGTGAACATAAGAAAGGGGGTGTTGACTAGCACCCTGAGGCTAAATCCCCATAGGTGAACATAAGAAAGGGGGTGTTGACTAGCACCCTGAGGCTAAATCCCCATAGGTGAACATAAGAAAGGGGGTGTTGACTAGCACCCTGAGGCTAAATCCCCATAGGTGAACATAAGAAAGGGGGTGTTGACTAGCACCCTGAGGCTAAATCCCCATAGGTGAACATAAGAAAGGGGGTGTTGACTAGCACTCTGTGGCTAAGGGGCATAGGGGTGCGTGAGGGGAAAGGGGGTGAGTAATTGCGTAACCAACAATGCGTTAGTGTTTTATTGAGCAATGAGCAACCATACTACTGGCCCCTGAATATTGTCACGCCCTCTATGCATCGATCTACTATCCCACCCTACCCCTAATATTCCTTTCTTAGAAATTCTTCGGTAAAAAGATGGACCCCAGCTGTGCTCAGATCCAGTTCCGTTCAGGCCTTTTCGGTTGGCAGAACTGTTCTGTTCGTGATGACGTCAGCATATTCAGGTGGGATGGTTTCTCCCTCCTTCCCTCTCTTTATCACTATCTGCCTGTCCCTGTCTTTCTTGTATGTCAGGCCATGCACGAAATTAGATCGGCATTGTAGTTGAAGTGTGCCTGGTAAGGAGAAAAGGATTACGGACATCAAATTGAACGATCAACGAGAAGAGGAGATCTACGAATATGACAGGTTTTTTTTTGTTCATCCCTCAGATATTAGTTTTAGAGCGATTCGCCAAGTGGCTTAAATTAATTTATCGTTTTATCCAGTTTTCTACATAAAAAAAACTTACTTTATTTTTATATACAACGCTTCCTACTACCAATTCGGGCTATCCAAATCTTTACACTAATGTAACAGGGATGAATAAGGGAAAGGTTTAGAGAGAAGAACCAGCATTTGTAGGTAGATAGAGTAAGAAAATATATAGGAAAAGACCTAGTTCACCGGCCAAGATTCTAACCCAAACCTCTGTCTTTGGTGATCAAACCAGATGAGAATGACACCGAAATCCTTGTACTCACCGATGTGTACGGTACTACTAAGTTATAGATTTTTAAATTCAGCAGTTAAAAAGCCCATGCAAACGATTTTTAAAAATTTGCTGAGAGAATTCCATTTCAAATATGTTGTAAAAGCAACCCCCCCCCCCTCCTCCAATGAAATCTAACTCTGGGCACAGCCTTGATTGTTTGACCCCAGCCCCAGAGAAAATTTCTCAGTGTAACACTGTGTCATCAAACTAAATGATTGTTCCTTTCAATACCAATCCGATACTGGGGTGTAAGTAAGTACTCATGCCACTAAAAATATCGACCAAAAATAATATTAATTAGTTTCTGAAGAAAAATATCGACCGGCATTAATCACGGAGAGTGTACGAAAATATAGCTCGGAAATTCAAGTTTCGTTCCCGACCGACTGCCCTGGAGATGACATTTCCACAATATGGATTCGCCTTCTCTTCCCAATTGAGTGATAGTACCTTAAAATACCAATACTTGTATTATTTTAGGTCAAATTATTTGTGTTTTAATAATCTATTTTAACGCAAGGTTATTTAACGACTAAAGGGATGAGGAGGTTAGCTATCAGAGGAAAATTCACCCTCATTAGAGTGCGGAGCAAATGAAAAAAAAACATAACCATAAATCTTAATTTTACATTTATTTAAGATATTTAACGTTCACCTTTTGAACCGACTGATTATATCAGCACGTGGCTTTTAAACTAACTTAAATCTAGAACAGACACAACATCCAGCCCCCAACCGTTAATTCATCACTGTGAAAGGTGAAACCCACATTTTACCAATGATAATTTTTCGGCAATGTCAGGAATCGAATCCAGGACCCTTATGGTCCAACATCTTATCTCAGTCGGTAGCGTGTCTGTATACCTAGCTAAGGGTTCTGGGTTCAATATATATATATATACAGTATATGACCAACAATGATAGTATTTCTACTATTTTACAAATTTTATCTTATAGATACTGATCATCATCATCATGAACAGCCCACAACCACTGACTGTGTCTGTTTTGAGCATAAGCCTCTCCACCACCTCTTTTCCTCCCACCACCTCTCTTCCTCCCACCACCTCTCTTCCTCCACCTTGGCCCAGTCCTTTCCTCTTTCCTCTACACTCCTTTCAGCCATCTGTTCCTTGATCTTCCTCTCTGCCTCCTCCCCCACCTACATATCCAACATCCCCCTAGGTTTCCCTCGCCATTCTTCTCACATGGCCATACCACCTTTGTCGTGCCTTTTCTATCCTGTTCGGGACCGGCTCTTCCTTTACTATTCCTCTTATTCACTCAAAAATTTCATTTCACTTGTCTGCATTTTGCTTTTATCCTGTTTCATCATTACCCACGTTTCTGCAGCGTAGGTCAATATTGATAGGTAGTAAGCATTGTAGATCACTCACTCGCACTTGTTTTGTATATCCCTGCTCCCAATTAGACTTCTCACACTTTCTATAAATACCTCTTTTATCCTTCTTCTCTCACTTATTTCTCTTCTGTTCCTTGCATTCTTCTCTAAAATACTGCCCAAACACTTGAAACTTTTGCCTTTTTCAATTATTCCCTCTCACTGTTACATCAGTTGTATACCTATCCTTCCTTGTCACCATCACCATCTCACTCTTTCTGACATTAAACCTCCTTCCATAACGCTCCATCACTTTTACCCAAACTTCCTTACTGCTCCTGTACTTCTTTCTCCTCACTACCTCACACCATCAGGTCATCTGCAAACATCATTGCTTTCATCTCTCCCTTCCCAATTTTTTTCTACCACTTTCTTAATTATTTTGTCCAGCACTACAATGAACAGTAGTAGTAAGAGCGCACTCCTTTGTTTCATATTGTTCTTTAACTCAAACCAATCTGTCTTCTCTCCCACTTTCACACAGCTCACTCTATCCTTCATTATATTCCTCTTTCTTTATGGTCTCGTCCTGCACTCCTTTTTTTTTTCTCCGGCGTTTTCCATACTCTTCTTCTGTACACGCTGTCATACGTTTGTCTCCACATCCAAGAAGACCATAAGCAGGATTTTTCCGTTCTCATAGTGTCACTCTTGCAGCTGACTATGTCTATAAAAAGTAACAGCGGTAGGTCACATGACACTAAATGTGAATTTGTGAGAGTAACTCTAGTAAAATTTCAAGGTGTCTTCCTATGAAAAATTTGATTATGGTAATACCATGAGAGAATTTTTATAATTTATTTGTTTTTAAATTTTCGAATGTCGCTTATCACCCGTCTGGGCTATCTGCATATCTACTCCAATAAGGTAGGAATGATAAAGGTATGATTTAGATATTATGTAAATTATATTTGCGTGGAAGGAGAGTAGAAAACCATTTAGAAAAAAACTCGCTACGCTATGCCGGGATTCTAACCCCGACCTCATCATCACCAGAAAACTAGACAGGACAAACTGGATCCTTTTATCCTCTTTATCGCACCCTTATGGATGATAGTATCTTTATCTTTTGGGTAACGATCCTTGTATTTTTAATGTGCCACTCTCCAGTGGGAATTAAATTATTTAGGCACATTTTTGTAGTGTTACCGTCAGTATTGCAAAGTTAATTATATGAGAATCCTATTCTCTGATTGCCCAAAGGAAGGGGGCAGGGGAGGACACACACACACAACCAAAACATCACTCGAAACTAACCTTCCCACAGTGACGTCATGTCTAGTGGGCTCGAACGTAATGGAGAGTCAGGCTACTCTTGTGGGTCAAGAGTCGTCCAATGTGTGTGGTCGATAGCATCTGGCATCGATTGCAGCGGTGCTAGAGAGAGAACGCGGATGAATGGACGGACGGACGGATGGATCGCGTCACATCAAACGGCATACACAACACCCGGCGAGTGACATCCCTATGTGTTCGCTGTCACCCCCTCTCATCGCACTGTGAAAATTTGAACTGTCAGTCCTTTGAGGGCATCCCCCTTCCCCTTCCTTTTTTTTTCCATAACGCGTTGCTACGTGGAGTGCATTTACATTCTGTTACTTATGATCCCCCAACTGTACGTAATAACGCTAACGTTGCATATGTGATAATTGAGTAAAGGGAGGGGGAAAGGGGTTGTAATTTGTGCTATGTTGGTGTTGTGATGTTATTGAATAAAAACCAGTTATATCATTACCGGACGGATTACGACGAAAACAAAATTAAGGAATATGCTCTGCCATTTTGTAATATAATTTATAATTGGATATTTTTCTATCACAGTAAAACCTTTCATCAAATTGGGATTATTCTACTTGTAAACAGGGATATATAATATAGAATATATGTTGTTAATACTAATATTACAGTTTTTTCTTCTACAAAATTGTACAAAATTTCCACACAGAAAATAATATTTTAAGATGATACTTCCCCAAGTAATTTTAGTATTTACTTAATTTAAAAGTAAGAGTTAAGATCTCCAATGTTAAAATAGATTGATCTAATTGATAGGCTCACAATTTGGTTTCATTACTATGTTTAACACCAAATCTACTAACAACTTATTATAAAGGCTAGGTATTGAAACGGTAACTGAGAGGAAATACCCTAGTATTGGCGTGGAGAGGGGATGGAAAAACCACGGTGATGAGTCACATGTGATACAAACTGCCTTTAGAGCATCTGGTCATTATTCAAATCTCGAACTTCCCGTCACTAATAATCCAGTCTATTGCGAGCCTGAAGCCTTATACCGGGTGACATCAGTGTAGTTATATAGCAGTCCTAGCCAACACGTCGATCGTGGATTCATTTTTGGTCGATCGTTAAATGTTTCGTTAGTGAGAAATGTTTAAATCCTCTAAAATCGAATTTGGTACCGTACGCTAATTTTAAATCCCAGTGAGCTTTTTCCGTTCACGTTGATTCAACTGAGTTATGTCATATGACCGACAATTTCAGAACAAATCAGGCAATACAAAAAACAATGCATTTCAGGTATATGTACTATCGCTTGAGACCAGAGAGTTGGTAAGACTTGGACAGTATCAGTTCAGTAACTTGGTGTTCAGCCAATGCGCTGTGTGTTAATGCTTATTCCGGGTTTATTCCTCATTAAACTACTTTTTCCTACATTGTTAGTTTCTCATAACATTAATAATGGCTAGTGTCTCACACTCGTACTGAGTCATGTAACATTAATAATAGTGAGTATCATATGCAGTTAAATAATAAATGAGTACTTCTAAAAGAGTAAGACTTATTTTCACGAAGCGTGGGAGCTTGATAACTTCTTTCTTGTGATATAAAAAAAAAATATTGTTGTTTACTAATTTGTAATGCTATAATGGCAATACCTAAATAAATGGTAATTTGTAACGGCACTTCAACATCCTTCAAGCCAGGTACTAGTTGGACTTTCCACTAATAGTGAGGTTAGCAAACTCAAGATTAACTATTATTATAAGCACCGCGTCTTACTACTCGTTCGGGCTATACGCACTTACGCTAATGTGTAATGGTAGGGTGATTGTGAGATGAAATGGAGGACCTACAGTGTAACGTGGAATCCGAACCATGGTGGAGGCCTGGCATTCCCCACATTTTCAAGTTGTGATTAATACACGTCTTGTCAGAGGTGAAGAAAGGGTTTGGCAATCAGATAAATCTGTGCTGGGACCGAGGATTGAATCCCGAACTCCCATGACAGAAGTCTGACACCTTACCCTAAGCCCCCAGTTCACCAAGTTGAACTAACTTAAATCCAGGTTATTGGCACAACAAACTTTGTTAGTAAAGACAACTTTACAATCGAAAACAGTGACCATTGCATCGTTCAAAGGAAGTCACGTTCTTGTAAAGAAACGTAAACTGTTTAGTGACGGTGAGCTTATTAAGGACACGCTATTTAGAAATAACAGATGCATAGTACATTTTGACATTTTTTTAAAAAAATAAGCAGATTAAAACTGCATCTCAAAACCTACAGTTATCCAGAAATATTGTAATCCTGAGAGTTGAAAAAATTATCGAAAACATGAGTGAACAATTGCAAGCAAATACATGTAACTGTAAGCCTTCTCTTTCTCTCTCCAACATTATGCATTCAAAGATAGGTTTCACTGTTAATAGCTTTTTTTTTGGAGTAATTTCTAAACCTTACATTGTCTCTTTTATTAAGAAGCAGTAAAAGTTGAAGTCTGATAGAATGGGAGTATTCACTTTCTTCACATAGATTTTTTTTTACATTATCAAAAATCTTATTTATTTTTAAGGTAATTTATATAAAAACAATATTAAATGAGGGCATTGCTTAATTTAAGGCAAATATCATCACACTACTTTAACTTGCCATGGAATTGCCAGTACAGAATCTTAAAAACCATTAAAATAATCTTCAATTATTAGCATAAACTATCTGTTGTGTTTCCAATGACTTTATTTATTTGAGGAAAACTATATCTGTGTTTCAAAACATTTATTTAGTTCTCAGAACTGCGACATAAAAAACCCTGAAAACAATTTAATTTCTTATGTTAATATTTAAAAACAAATAAAACCTAGTATTTAAGGTTTTAATTCTTACAAACACTTTTTGATATTGTCCTACTCCATATTAACGTTAATCATATTGTGAAATAACAAACCACTTCTTAAATAACGCGTGATTTCTGGGCGTCTGCGTAAATTATCAGGAAATACTCAGTGAAATACTTTCTACGTACATTTTTTTGTTTGTTTTATTTTAAAAATTAGGGGGTGGGATAAACGGAAACGTTACGGGGCATAATCCATTTCAAACCAAGCCACCAGAACTACTACTACTACTACTACTACTACTACTACTACTACTACTACTACTACTACTACACCCAAAACGTGCTGACCACGAGTTTGAAAACCAGCTCGCTTTTAAAACTGTTTGCTGACCTGCAGTTAAATCCCACCAGGGGTGTGAGGGTAGCCAATGAATCGGAAGGTATCGAGTAGCTATTGTGAAATGATTATGGCGTAGGCCAACACAATACGTGTGGCTATTACTGTTGTAACAATGAGACGCTGGGGTCGCCGAACAAAGAGAGAAATGAAACTGACCTTAATACTCGGCAGATTTCTAGGCCCAACAAAAGCCTCCGCGGGCTTATAAGTGGACTGAAAACTGGTGGGGGGTTTACAGTGCGGTGCTTTCTAGTCCAGGGTGCTTCACGTCCGGGATTTGGGGGCCAGAAAGTATTGGGATGTTTGATATATTGACGGACCTGTCGTTTATATTTGAGAGGGATGATCGGACAGGGGTGTACAGAGCTAAGTTTGTTTTTTCTAGCGTACACTTCAAACATTTGTCAGCTGGACATTGTTAATATTCTACTGACAGTGGTGGATACGTAACCGTCTTCTGAGGTCCCCATGTATGTACGGTTGCTTCACCCCTATGATGGAATGGTAATGATGATGATTATGTGGTTCCAGTATAAGTCTATCTAGCTTAACCTTAACTAACCAGACCATGGAAACCACATGACCAATTTCTCTTAGGTAAAAATTTCTATTATATCGCCGGGAATTGATCCCGGGACCTCAAGAGTTGTAGTCAGGAATGCTAACACTAGATCAAGAGGCTGGCATATAGCCCAGTTGATAACTCAGATTAAGGAAGCCTACTTTCGATACTAGTAAGATAAACCTTCATGTACCAGGGCAGTGAGGGGTAATGATTGTCGCCCCACTCCTCCCTCCCCTCTCGCGCCTGATCCTCGTATGTTGGATGACGCGCGCGCGCCTCTCTCTCTCTCTCTCTCCATATACACACATAGGATCCTCGGGGCAGGCTGGGAACCTTATACACGCATAGGAACCTCAGGGCATGTAGGGGAAGGTGGTGGTGTGTGTGGGATGATCTGAGGGAGGCGAGGGGGTGAGTATGCAGTGCACGGGGGGCGGGGGGTGAGGGAAAGCTCTCGAGGTACGGTGGCGGAAGGCTACGCGAGGGGTCCGGGTTTCGGTTCCCGATTACCAGGCCTCCTCCGAGGCCATGCCAGGACTCTCAAACCTCCTCCGAGGCCATGCCAGGACCCCCCGAGCTAAGATGTCGGCATGAAGATTACCAGTCCTGGCCATGCCGGGACGCTGAGCTAAGATGTCGGCAACCTCCTCCGAGTCCATGCCGAGTCGCTGAGCGGGACAGTAGTTTTATACACGCATAGGGTATTCAGGGTGGGCTGACGTCGTAGCTTTTTTCTTATGATTACCAGTCCTCCTCCGAGGCCATGCCAGTTATTAATTACGAGATATACATTCCTCGTTTTACTACTACTCCAGGATGCACGCTTTTAAAGGGTAAGGGTGAGTAGGGTTCTATGTACCATCATTTGCGCATGATGAGAGTGTAAATACTCTCTGTACCCAGGTTGGCGTGAAGATTACCAGTCCTCCTCTGAGGCCATGCCGGTTATTAATTACGAGATATACATTCCCTGGGATGCACGCTTTTAAAGGGTAAGGGTGAGTAGGGTTCTATGTACCATCATTTGCGCGTGATGAGAGTGTAAATACTCTCTGTACCCAAATATGGCTTTCAAAGGTAAAACCAGTTGTTATTCCCATCCCGTATTTTTTTGCCGGGACCCTGAGCTAAGATGTCGGAAACCTCCTCCTAGGCCATGCCAGGAGCCCAAACCTCCTCCGAGGCCGTGCCGGGAGGGAAAACCATCGTAAACCCTCGTTTAATTAGTACGGGCATGATACATACGCGTATATATTCGGTACAAAGATTATAGTCTTTCGCTCGCTGTATGCGATGATTAGGAAACGACGGGGTTTTCTCTCTCTCTCAGAGTGAGATGGAGAGGCACCCCTCCCCACTTATACGCGCATACGTGACCAGAGGAAGTTATACACACAGATGGTGGGATGCGAGGGGTGAGGGAGGGGTAACCTCCATCTGTATTGCTAGGACACGAGGATCGACCCTCGAGGAGGGTTAAGGCAGACTCTATGATGGTAACAAAGACCGGGGTGTTTGATTCCCGTACGAACCAACCAGGCCAAAGACTCGATTCCCACGTTCAGCTGTCATTTTTTTTCCCTCCCGAGAGTCCGAGCTTCAATCCTCGGTTCCGTGAAAACATACATATCTTCCATGACCTGGGTCCGGGCTTGGTATCCGGGATTCTCTTCTACCCTCCCTCTGCCTTGATTCGTATTGTTACCATGGCTACGCGAGCTCTCTCCTGAGGGTCCGAGTTTTAATCCTCGGTTCCTGACGAAGACATGGAAACATACATATCTTCCACAGAACATGGATTAATTCTAAATTGTATCGCGTCATCGAGTTACTAGAAAATGAATCAATTAGTATTTTAGAGAAATTCATCTCGAGCCCCCCCGAAATTTAGGTAAAGGATTGAAGTAATATGGTTAAATAGTGAATAATAAAATTTTATTGACATCATATTGCGATAATCGCATTCGTTCGAATATTTAAGAGTTCCTTTGATTCTGATGATCTAAATAATACTAACTTGTTTTTTTGCAGTTCTTATAGCAACAGATTTTTTGTCCAAAAATAATTAAAATATTGTTTCAGTAGAAACAAAGAGTTTAATTTTTTTCACATGGTGATATCAAGAGTTCTTGAATATATGCAATGAGTCATGACTCATGAGCATATCAGCATTAGATGATTAACTTTTTAAGTGAAGAGATAAATTTGTCATTAAATTCCAGGACACACTTAACCAATATTTAAGAACCGTTTGATATCACCATGTGAGTAAAATAAAATTACGTTTCTTATGGAGCAATATTTTATTTATTTTTACCGAAAGAGTTTTGATATAAAAAACCCGACCTTAATTCGCGTTTCTTACACTCCAGTAGTTTACACAAAATACTGTATTGCGGATGACGAGGAGGTTGGGATTGAATCCCTGCTGGGGAACTGAGAATGTTTTCTCCTAATTGGTTTTTCCCGCTACCTCCACACTAACGCGGGTGGATTTCCTATAAATTCTACCGCCATTCTCCATTATGATAAATATGTGGATAGCCAGCGTGGATATTAGGACGTAGTGTAACACATGCGTGTAACTTGAGTTGGAACGTATCAGTGTGTCTATTCTCCATTATGATAAATATGTGGATAGCCAGGGCGGATATTAGGACGTGGTGTAACACTCACTTGTAACTTGAGTTGGAACGTATCAGTGTGTATATGGTGCAAATGTCGTATTACCACTACTGTCCACGTACTCCCGGTCTGGGCTATTTGCATATTTACACTAATGGTGCAGGGAGGAGCATAGTAGAATTTAGAGGAAATGGATCAACATTTTCTTGAAGGGTGACTAAGAAACCACGTAGGTTAAGCCCTACCCAGCCAGGATTCAAACTCCAACCTCACTGTAACTAGCAAACTAAACCAGATGAGAATGATGCCTCACTAATAAAGTGCGGATGTTTCCCAATAAAATAGTCCTGCGCGCTTAAATCTAAATATCATAGGACGTGACTCCAGGCTATCAGCCACAGACTAAGAGTGAACATTTTTTGAAAACCGCATTTGACTGGAGAGTTCACACCTTGACTCAGTTGGTTGCGTGTCATTCTACTGACGTATGGATCCCTGGTTCAATTCCTAGCATGGCCAAAAAGTTTATCATTAGTGAAATGTGGGTTTCTACTTTCACATTGATCAATTAACTCCTGGGGGGCTGGATGTTGTGCCTGTCCTCGTCTTAAGCTAGACTATAAGACATAGGATATAGGCTAAAAGGGTAAGGGTGAGTAGGGTACTATGTACCATCATTTGTGCATGAGGAGAGTGTAAATACTCCCTGTACCCATACCATCCCGAATATGGCTTTCAAAGGTAAAACCAGTTGTTATT
This sequence comes from Timema monikensis, assembly GCA_902151445.1. Taxonomy (NCBI): domain Eukaryota; kingdom Metazoa; phylum Arthropoda; class Insecta; order Phasmatodea; family Timematidae; genus Timema; species Timema monikensis. The sequence continues at coordinate 69,632 of CABFVZ010002533.1, read as the reverse complement.
CTTTATAAAAATGTTTTCCCATCCTGTATATTTTAAATTACGAGATATACATTCCTTTTACCACATTGTTTTACTACTAATCCAGGCTATACGCATTTAAAGGGTAAGGGTGAGTAGGGTACTATGTACCATCATTTTTGCGTGATGAGAGTGTAAATACTCTCTGTACCCATACCATGGCTTTCAAAGGTAAAACCAGTTGTTATTCTGGATCATGAACTTAAATGAATAGTACAGCTTTTTATTTAGCGAGTATATTCTTAAGATTAAGATGATACATACACACACACACATATATTCGGTACAAAGATTAAATTCTTTCTCTCTCGAAAAAAATATAGTCTTTCACTCGCTGGATACAAAAATCTCTTTCTCTAAAGTCTTACGTATAGTTTTTTCAGTCTTGGGTGAACACGTACATACGTCATAGAACATGCGATACGAAAATCTCTTTCTCTAAAGTCTTACATATAGTTTTTTCAGTCTTGGGTAGCGAGTATATTCTTAAGATTATGATGATACATACAAACACAAATATTAAATTCTTTCTCTCGAAAAAAAATATAGTCTTTCACTCGATGCATACAAGAAATCTCTTTCTCTAAAGTCTTACATATAGTTTTTTCAGTCTTGGGTAAACACGTACATACGTCATAGAACGTGCGATACAAAAGTCTCTTTTTCCGGTCTTGGGTAAACACGTACATACGTCATAGAACGCGCACGCATGCGCACACGCAAACGCTTCACCACTTGAATAGTTCGTACTTGTCTTCACCTAGATATATTAGTCCACTCTGTGAAGCGTTAAAGCGACTCCTGTACCTCGCACCAAAGTTTTTGCCCGGAAGATGTACTCTGCCCACATAGTCTAGCGTTATGATGTTCGGTTCGTCTTCCTCCTCGCTGACCTCTTCATCCCCTTCTAGACGACGGACGTTGTACGTTCGATACTTTTCAAGTTCGGAGATGCACTTGACCCGATCGAGCTCCTCGCGCTCGATTCGATCCAACTCGGCGCATAAAGCGTTTTCCTCTTCCTGGAGAATTTGCGACTCGTCCCCTTCCTTGAGATTGTAGACGGGGCAAGCGGTAGAACAGCGTTCGATGGACTGACTCGATTCCCACATTCCGGGATTATGGCGCACGGAAGAATCGCAGTACTCGCTGTAATCCTTGTCGGCCCTCGCGATGTAGTATTCTAAGCCGCCGTTCGAGATCTTAATATCGCTCATGTCCTCCAGACGGTAACCCAACTGTCTAAACATATCGAATGAGATACGTCTCCCTACCTCGCGGCCGATTTATATGCTCGGGATGGAGGGGGGGCAATAGTCGGCGTGAAGATTACCAAACCCCTTCCGAGGGATGTCAGGTCTCCAGTCAACCCTTCCCCCCTCCCTAATCTGCGTACATTTAATAAGCTCCTGGAAGCATACATATCTTCCCTCGCTCAGAACAAAGATTCGTATCAGAACGTCATCTGAAACGACATGGTTTGTTTATAACAATATAATATGTTTCACGGACCAGTCAAACATCTTATAACGTTCTCATCTGGGCATTTATATTCACATGTGATACCAGTAATAAATATTTGCATTTTATAAACAAAATTATGTTTTTGTACCTCTTTTTTAAAAAAACCATCAGGGGACGGGCAGGGAAATTTATACACACAGACAGTTTCAGAACATCGGAATGCGAGGGGTGCGGGTTGTCGTGAGGGGTAACAACCTAATAGAATTCAAATTAACACTTTCAAAACATTGTATGAAATCAGCACCACCCTTTCACTCTATTACTCAAGAATGGCAAAAAGTGAATTTTAGGTAAAAATATGAAATATGTCCTATTTGAAATGACCAATTCAATTAGGTATCAGATTTGCAATACATTGAAATGCTGATGACGAAAATTTAAGAGATTTTAATTTCACTTAGATCAGATTACAATGATACAAAGATTATTAAAAAATTAAATCCTTTCTCTCAAATTAACAGAATACAAATTAACACTTTCAAAACATTGTATGAAATCTGCACTACCCTTCCACTCTATTAGTCAAGAATGGCAAAAAGTGAATTTTAGGTAAAAATATGAAATATGTCCTATTTGAAATGTCCCATTCAATTAGGCATCAGATTTGCAATACATTGAAATGCTGGTGACAAAAATTTAAGAGATTTTGATTTCACTTAGATCAGATTACAATGATACAAAGATTATTAACAATTTACCTTTATCGAGCCATTTGCGATTGATTCTTTTTCTGCCGTCTTTACGTAAATATCCCCGCACGCAACGAGAAACTGTACAGGATCCTTATAGGACAATTCATTGGTGATAGAGTACGTCTTTATGGGTCGGGCGTACGCTTGTTCAATAAGTTTGTTAGATAGTCCTAGCGGCTCCAGGTAAAGCCTAAACTGTGTAAATCCTGCACCTAAGTTTCGTGAAAGGGTTATAAGTCTTTCGATCTGTGTGTCTATATCATCCTGTCCCAATATCAGTACGCTCGAGGTCTTAATCTGGCCAGGTATATGTTCTATGTAAGCATTATATACCTTCCCATCGCGAGGAGTGATATCATGTTTCAGGTATTTAATTAAAAGTTGTTCATTAGAGTCTAATTCATCGAGAGTATACACCCTATTCCCGTTAGTTTGTCGAGATACGATGATAGGAGTTGACAAACGAGCTCGTTTTGTTGGGGGTCCTGACATGTTTTTCTAAGTTCAAGTGTGCGCTATGCTCTAAGCAGGCCCTACCCTCCTCACATCATCCTCTTCATTCCTGATCAGCTTGCTCTAGGATCTCATCGAGCGGCTCTGAGACGGCTATAAAAAAACAAACAGGAATATCTAGTTAGCGGATCATGAAGCTATGATATACAAACATTGAAGCTAATGTCTTTGTGTGTGTATGTGTATGCGTATGTGTTTGTGTATGTGTATGTGTCTGTATGTGTATGTGTGTATGTATGTGTATGTGTATATGTGTTTGTGTATGTGTATGTGTATGTGTATGTGTATGTGTATGTGTGTGTGTATGTGTATGCTTGTGTGTATGTGTGTGTGTATGCGTATGTGTGTGTATGTGTGTATGTGTGTATGTGTGTATGTGTGTATGTGTGTATGTGTGTAAGCGTGTATGCGTGTATGTGTATGTGTGTATGTGTATGTGTGTAAGCGTGTATGCGTGTATGTGTGTATGCGTGTATGCGTGTATGCATGTGTGTATGTGTGTGTATGTGTGTGTATGTGTGTGTATGTGTGTGTATGTAAGGGTGAGTAGGCTACTATTCATAACAAATGTACCATCATTTGCGCGTGACGAGAGTGTAAATACTCTTTGTACCTATATCATCCCAAATATGGCTTTCAAAGGTAAAACCAGTTGTTATTCTTTATAAAAATGTTTTCCCATACTGTATTTGGTACTATGAGAGTATACACCCTATTCCCGTTAGTTTGTCGAGATACGATGATAGGAGTTGACAAGCGAGCTCGTTTTGTTGGGGGTCCTGACATGGTTTTCTTTTTCTAAGTTCAAGTGTGCGCTATGCTCTAAGCAGGCCCTAACCTCCTCACATCATCCTCTTCATTTCTGCACAGCTTGCTCTAGGATCTCATCGAGCGGCTCTAAGACGCCTATAAAAAAAACAGGAATATCTAGTTAGCGGATCATGAAGCTATGATATACAAACATTGAAGCTAATGTCTTTGTGTGTGTATGTGTATGTGTATGTGTATGCGTATGTGTATGCGTATGTGTATGTGTATGTGTTTGTGTATGTGTATGTGTATATGTGTATGTGTTTGTGTATGTGTATGTGTTTGTGTATGTGTATGTGTGTATGTGTGTATATGTGTATGTGTATGTGTGTATGTGTGTATGTGTGTATGTGTGTGTATGTGTGTGTATGTGTGTATGTGTGTATGTGTGTGTATGTGTGTATGTGTGTATGTGTGTATGTGTGTATGTGTGTATGTATGTATGATTGTATGTGTGTATGTGTATGTGTGTGTATGTGTGTGTATGTGTGTATGTGTGTATGTATGTATGATTGTATGTGTGTATGTGTGTATGTGTGTAGTGTGTGTATGTGTGTATGTGTGTATGTGTGTATGTGTGTATCAGGAACATGAAGCTATGATATACAAATATTGAAGCTAATGTCTTTGGTGTGTGTTTTTTTACATTTAATTCTTATACGGTACTAATTACGCTAATGGATTAGGAATTGGGAAGGTTGAATTAGAGGAAGTGAAACCGAGGGTTGAACCTGAATCGTTAGCGTAGAAGTCCATCACCTTACCCTACATGGACGAGTTGGGTACTATTAATAACAAATGTACCATGGAAAAAACCACCTCCCCGTTCACCCTGACCAAGATTTGACTGCTTTTTAAATTTTTTTGTACATTCCTTTTTACCACATTGTTTTTACTATGAATTCAGGATATACTCATTTTAAGGGTAAGGGTGAGTAGGCTATTATTCATAACAAATGTTCCATCATTTGTGCATGACGAGAGTGTAAATATTCTCTGTACCCATACCGTCCCAAATATGACTTTATTAATTACTAGGTCAAAGGTAAAACCAGTTATTGTTTATAAAAAATGTTTTCCCATACTATTAATTCAGGATATACATATTTTAAGGGTAGGGGTGAGTAGGGTACTATTCATAACAAATGTACCATCATTTGTGCGTGACGAGAGTGTAAAATCATTCAGAGTACTAATTACGCTAATGGATTAGGAATTGGGATGGTCGAATTAGAGGAAGTGAACCCCCATTTGCCTAGAGGGAGAGTGGAAAAACCACCTCCCCGTTCAACCTGACCGAGATTTGAACCTTGTAAAATTAATATGTTTGAATTAATAAAGAAGAAAAGTTTTATCCGAAGTTTCCAAATAATAATTTTGAATATAATGGAGGGTAAACGATATAAGACAAATAGAATGCGAGGGTTGAACCTGGATCGTTAGCGTAGAAGCCCACCACCCTACCCTACATGTTCTGAGCAAAAAAAGTTATTTATAATATATAAATATTGAAGCTAATATCTTAACCAATGAACGATTAATTTTTTTACATTTAATTCTTATACGAATTTTGAATATAAGACAAATAGAATGATATACACACACACAAATTTGAATGTTCACTTACCTTCAAAGCTTAAGATGGCTGTTTTGCTATTCTTGGAGATGCCTTTGTATACAGGCAGTAAGCCCGCTTTGGAAATGTCTTCCAGCTGCTCGTCGTTGAGTAATGAGAACCGATTAGGTAACCAAACGTTATATTTGTCCTCCAGCAATGTGAGAACTCGACGTCCATAACGGGTAGCTAACGCTTTTATACTCGTAACATGATATCCGCGACCAATCTCTAAATCCGTTAACTTCTTTGTTACAATTTCACGCGAACCAATTGTACTCAGAAGAAGAGCTGTATATTCACTAGACATTGTTAATCTTTAGAATGTAGATGTTAGCTAATGATTTCATTTAAAAGGGTTAACTCAATATATAGGAAGAAGTGAAGATTACAAGCAACCCCCTCTACAGGAGGCGTGGCAAGAAGGGCTTCCAAGCTGCAGGAGGGACTCTTAGCCCCGCCCACTACAGAGCGTGGGAGTCTAAAGTTGATAAATCACAGAAAAAAGATTTTTTTCCCGTCCTCGAGTTCTAAAACCTTCCGTCAGGAGACTCATTTACCAACGCGATTAAACTAATTTCTTAAGTGCTCTCTCCAAGATATTCTTTTTAAAATTCCCACAGTCCACTCACGCTCTAAAATGAAAACACTGATAAGTTTTAAAGCTTCCCCCTCATGGATGGAAGCAAAACAGATGTTCACATCTGAAGTTTGAGAGCTCTCACAGCTAGTGAGTTCAAGGGTGGGAGCTGTGACTGAGGAAGAAATCTATCATTCATTTACCAACACGATTAAACTAATTTCTTAAGTGCTCTCTCGAAGATATTCTTTTTAAAATTCCCACAGTCCACTCACGTTCTAAAACGAAACACTGATAAGTTTGAAAGCCCCCCCTCACGGATGGAAGCAAAACAGATGTTCACATCTGAAGTTCGAGAGCTCTCACAGATAGTGAGTTCAAGGGTACGGGCTGTGACTGAGGAAGAAATCTATCATGTCTCACATATCCCCACCCTCAAACTTTTCTGAGAAAACTCAGAAGACGAAAGGTCACCCTTTTTCAAGATTGTATTCGAAAGGGGTGAGCCGAGACTAAGGGTGAAATCTATCATGTGCCACATACCCACTTGAAAATGTTACATCGAGATTAAAGGTCAGCCTTTTTTCAAGATAGTACTCGAGAGGCTCCCCCCACCCCCCCCTCTGGAGAGCCGGGCCAATCATACAACCCACCCCATCGCGCGAACCGTCGACTCACGGGACCATCTCCATCCTCCACCCCCCTCCTCCACCCTGTCATGTATGCATGTATAAGGAGAGAGAGAGGGGCGCGCGCGCGTCATCCAACATACGAGGATCAGGCGCGAGAGGGGAGGGAGGAGTGGGGGACAATCATTACCCCTCACTGCCCTAGTACATGAAGGTTTATCTTACTGATACTGATGGTTATAATAGAGCAATCTATTTTTTACAAAAAAACAAATTACCATCCTGACCCCTAAACTATTGAATATTCAGTTGTTTTTTTAAATACACTTTCCTCATTCTGTTGCTTGGACTAGATGGTACAGCCACTAATAGATCATGCCGGTGGTAGAGTGAACTTATTAAGAGAACAAAAAAATAGTTTTTTCCTTAGATAAATAATTAATGATGTCAAATACAAGCCTAAAAGCACTTGGTTCAATCACAGGAGACGCCTAGTAATATTATTTATTATTTGTATGTATTGGTTCCACCATGTCATTTGACACAGAACTAAAAATGTATATATATGGTGTTAAATACACTAAGGAAAATATAACAATATACTGCCCTTTTTTGCCCGATGTTTTATGCGCCTGCCAACTTTATGTACTTGAAACTGGTTTCCCTGTAAAATTTGATGAGCGAGAGATATCAAGTGACCAGTTAAAACACTGCATTATCAAAACTCGCTGTTGTTTTATGCTACTCGTTTCATGACTCTACAGTGGTACAAACAAATGGACAAACATTAAAAAGCCGCAACTGTTTTGGAACCCGAGACCCACTGAATGATAAAGTCAACCTCGCACGGAGTCCACCTCGAAAACCACGCTTTACTCGACTATCAATATCTGTGTTTTATGTGCACCCCCCCCCCC
>CABFVZ010002533.1:47844-62315 GCA_902151445.1 Timema monikensis | reverse complement strand
CCCCCCCCCCCACACACACACACACACACACACACGCGTGTCTGAGTTATAACATGCCATGGACTCAGCCCTAAAACGAGCTATACCCCATGAGCTGCCGCTGCATGTTGGCAAAGATAGAGCCAACATTTGCGGATATAGGGTTACATATCAGCACAACGAACCCTCCAATTGCTTAGAAGAAATTACCCAGCATTTGCGTTGAAGAAGAGTGGGAAGCAATCTAGTAAATATCACCTTCAGTACACCCATCTGGAATTCGAATTTTGACCTTCTCATCAACGGCTAACTAGATTACATGAGCCTTGAATCTAGTCTGCGTGTCCACTGTTGCAAGAATTTGACTTATAGTAACTACAAAATGTCAAATCTAAAATATATTATATAACTTACTGATATTTTATCATTTTTTTAATATAGGAAAATTTTAGCTTTTTATGTAACACCAATAAAAATGCAAATAATTCAATTATTGGTTTAACTTTTGGTTGGTCGTATCTGCCCGGATGTACCTTGTTCAGATTCTGACCAGTTCAGTATACGACCTGATCGCCTTTAATTCTCGTGCGTTTGTGACAGATTGACGCTTGGTTTTGATATATGCTGTCGTCATGGTGCCCAAGTTGTCTCACGTTGCCAAACAATGGTTATAATGGTTTTGATTTAAAATAATGATCACAAATTATTAATTCAGGGTTATTAGTCACTTTGATTTTGGTAACATTTAAATAATTACTTTTGCTGTTCAAAATCTGGCTTGAATGATTATCCCACCTCCATATCCTTTGATTGACTATCACCTGTCCATTCTGGTTGATGCCCTGACCGCAAGGTGTTCCTCCGAAAGTAATCGTGAGATCTCCTGTTACCCTCCTGGCCCCTAAGATTGTTCCAACCCAATTAGTAAATTTCCCTTGCCAAAAAGAAGTAGGCTAAGGTCGCTTTCACCACCTTAAAAAAAAACTGCACCTCGGGATAGGGCAAATATTATAAGATTACCCTGTTCCCAATTGCTAGTTCTTATGTCAAGATCATATATCCTAAATATCACTATGTATTGTTACACTGGTTCGAGAAAATGATAAAAAGTGAATATCAATAAGTCTTTCAAGCTGTGATCCATACATTTAAAAAAGTTGAGATTAAATATATGTCATCATTCCATTAAACTTGCTCCTCTAAAATATAAACAATATTTTCAAACGTTTTGTTGAATTTGCGTCCAGTTGGTATATTTATTTGAAAAACGGGTCACCTGGCTCGAGACAGGTTAGTCTCTTTTTAGGGTCTTTGTTTACTCGTAACTTGATGTATGTGCGCCCTCAGCTACGATGATTGACCACTTTAATATACTCTACCAATGGTGGGCACGTGGGCCATGGTGTCAATCTTGTTTAGATTTATGACCTAGTCACAGGGGCTAAGTGTACTTAGGATGATTTAATAAATGGTTTTAAACTAGATATCTCACGTCACAAATGCAAGTAAATCTTTTTTAAATTCCATCTTCCTCATTCCAAATTAATAAGTGAAAATATGTGGATGACTCCAAAGTAGGATGTGGAACGCAAACTTGTATTCCAGTTCCATCTCACTAAGTAGAATGTTCGTTTTGTTTATCTTATTTAATCAACATATATTTTCTCTTTAGGTACATGACTTATAATTAGATCATTTTCACCTACTTTTTAAGCATATTTTCGTAGCTCTGACAATCGTCTTGATAAAAAAAAAGGGATGAATATCTAACCATCTTCAAACAACCGTAGTAGTTTTTTGAATGGCTGACAACAAAAAATGTTAAGATATTTGAGAACTAACAGCGAGTTTTCCTCTTGACCTTGACATAAGAAGTTTCTTAGTTTTCTTTCCCCTAGTTCAAATTAACATAACAAACGGTGGTTGTAGTTGAAGGGTAAAAGGGAGTATAATATTAGACAGAATAGAGAAGTAGTTCCAGAAGACGACACATATACTTTAATTTTAAGCCGTGTGGCCTGACAGCGATTGATACTTTCTTGCCGACAAGGGCGGCTGCCTTAAGGAAAAATCACAAAAAGATTTTAAATCAAAATTAGTTTCACAGAATATTAGAGGAGAGCCATAAGATCAAGTTTGCGATAACATCAAGCAATAGCTACCAGTTGGTATATACAGTTGTTTAGAGTGGCTTATTATGACATGGGAGGCCAAGGTTAGAACCCATCTAAATCGGAGAGACGCGGATGAAATATTTGTCGTTAATGGGAAGAAGGGTGTTTGAATCCTGGCTGGGTGTACTTTTAGTCATTTTCTCAAAGTTCACACTTTCCCTCCAAGCAACGTGGGTACGTTTATTTTAAATTCTACCTTCCTTATCCCTATCCAATCAGTGTAATTAAATGCGTATAGCTCGGATGGGTCGTAAAACTTGTAGTAAAAAAAGTTAGATCTTAAATGAACTCCCTTGCGATGATTTTCCCACAGTTCAATTTACACGAGAAGGAACTTTTTTGAGAGATACAAAATATACTAAAACAACTTTATAAGTAAATTCATGTGATCTGATACTGTAACTTTCCATTGATATTATCAAACACTGTATAATTAACTCGGTGACCTGGTGGTCTAGGGGTAAGTTGTCAGACTTATGTGCTGGGGGTCCGGGTTTCAATCCTCGGTCTCGGCAAAGATTTATCTGATTACCAAACCCTTCCTTCACCTCTGACAAGACATCTTGTGAATGTGGGGAATGCCAGGCCTCCACCGTGGTTCGGATTCCACGTTAAACTGTAGGTCCTTCATTTCATCTCACAATCACCCTACCATTATACATTAGCGTAAGTGCGTACAACCCGAATGGGTAGTAAGATGCGGTGCTAATAATAATAATAATAATATAATTAACTCCATGGTGTCTGACTGCAATCAAGACGTATAGACCGAGTGGTCTACGCCTATTAGCGATGATAGTGCTGATTTAAGCAGGTATAGGGTGTCATTTTGTCTGCACAACAAACCCTCCAGCCACTAATCTCAGTTTAATGGATCGGAGCCATTATTTTTCGATTCAAGTAGCTCCTCATTTGTCCTCACGAGGCTGAGCTGAGTCCAATCCAGACCCACTGCTTCACAGAAAATCTGAAGGTGCCAGGGAGTGAACCCGGGATCGCTATATCGGTAGCCAAGGAACTCAGACCACTGGACATACATACATATTATGATAGGGTAAGTCACTCATGATCAATGATGGTGTACAACGCACTAGTTCAAAACAAAATACGGTACATAAATAATGTGAAGTTACCGCATTCGAATCATGACCAGCGTTTCAGATGATTAGATTTGTTGAAAAGTTGGATGTAAAATTACATTTTCAGATTGCTCCTAATTCAACTCCCGAAATGACGTGGCCATGCTCGTGTTTGCTATTGTGGTTTCTAGTATCGTCCAATATAGCACGTGTTTATCTAGTCTCAAGGGTGATATTGCCCATAAAGAGGGTTGGTCGAGGGAAAGGAGGGTTGATGATTATCAATCCCTTCTATTGTTCCCTACAACGACACGCAGCGCATTCTTGCGGGCGGAAACTACAGCAAACATTGTTATCGACAATGCGTTAGGGATGAGGAGCATTGTTGAAGTCGAGAGGGTGAGAGGGCCCCGCCAAACCCCTTCTACCTACCATCCCCATCTCATCCTAAATTATTCCCGTCCATCTAGGCTGCGCCCTGCGGGTAATATTTACCCAGAGTAGGAGGACATCAGTGGTAGTTTCAGTTGAACAGCAGTCGGGATACGAAATTAAATTCTAGAAGACCACAGAGACTTGCATTGAATGGTATATTGGAGTTGACGGTTTTGAGTCCAAGCACTGGTAAGATTCCACAGACAATCCGACAATTCTAAGGCCGATGACGCTGAATTAGTGTTTGGGAGGTTGGCTGCTTGCTAATTGGAGCCTTATTCCAGAATTTTAGCTTGGAATAAGGTTCATACACACAATATTATTTTATACAAGTTCAATATTGACGCACTACACTACAACTAGTTTATCCAAAAATATTATGATCCTAGTAACATATAAGATAATTAAATAAAGTTATTTACTTACGCTTGATATAAACAAACTTATTATCTTTAATTAGGTATTTTAAATTTATTCTTTAATCACGCGTCCATATAAATACGAAAATTATAGATCAACTTTACTTAAGCTGATCAAATACAGTGTCATCATAAACCCTTAAGCCTACCTCAAGGGAATTTTGTGTTGAATTTATAAGTGGAGCCATTTAAAAATCATTAGAAAAAAAAAAGTAGCCTTTATCAACGAATATCAATGTCTTTTTAATGAGTTTCACTTTTCACGATCACTTGACCACCAAAATGGAACAGCTTTAATCCTACATCAAGTTAACTTGCCGTCAACAAATGTTAATTCAATAAATTCAGAAATCATTCTTGAATTTGTTCCTTAATTCTGTCGAGAGTCAAATACAATATTATATAGAAAAAAAAAGTTTGTGATGGGTCTCAAAATTATTGGCTAACAATGTGAATGGAAATGTGTTATTGATATCTTAAAAGCATTTGAAATGTTTGAATAATATTGAAATAGCATAAAAATAATAATTAGTACATACACAATATAAATATTATAGTGCAATATTGTCAACAATTATTGATTTAAGTTATATACAACTTAGTGGAAAAGCTCATATAAGATTTCCTATAGGTAAACTGAATTTAACTTACCTGGAGAGAGGAAGAGAAACCACGACGTAAAATATCTCATCTTAGTCTTCCAGGTCAGTCATTCATAACGCTATCATTGGTTAATTTGAGTCTAATAACTTTCCAAACATGTTTATCGAAGGGCAGAAGGTTGGTTAAGATATCAATGACACGATTACATTAATATTGCTAGCCAATAATTTTGAAACCCACAAAAATTATTTTTTTATATATAATAAATAATAATGTATTTGACTCTCGACAGGATTATGGAACAAATTCAAGAATTATTTCTGAATTTATTGAATTAATATTTGTTGACGGCAAGTTTACTTGATGTAGGATTAAAACTGTTCCATCCTAGTGGTTTAGTGAAAATAACTAAACAAACATTGATATTCGTTGATTATTGCTGCCTTTTTTCGATACTGTGAAATTTTAAAAAAGTAATAGAGAGGTAAGCGTATTTATTTTTCATCCTTCTACATTGTTATTTAATTTGTATTATCAGTATCATATATTCTCAATCAAACTAGTACGTTATATTTTAGTTCAATATGTGTTTACAGAAAACGTTTGTTCATATTTATTGATGTGTACATGTTACACACACAAAAAAAGAAGACAATATCAATCCAAACAACTCATTACCAATAATAAAAAGTGGAAATTATATTACAGGATCCATTTTTGTCACCGCTAATTGCTTCGCGTGTTGTGTGACAGTTGCACGGTGTGGTACTATTTACTCAATTAGCTGGGGGGAAACATTTAGCCGTTAAATATTTGATCACGGTCGTTGTAATGAGTCCGCATTTAATGAACTGTTAACTTGACCCCTCCTTACCCCTTCTTCATCAACCACGAAACATAGCTCTGCTTGTTTCTATCCAGTTTCATTTCTACACATTGTCACAGTTCCCATTTTCCTTGATTCCTATTATTAAATTGTAATCTCAATTTTTTTTTTCGATTCTCGGTTCCAATTTATTGACATTTACAATTATTTCAATCATTTTTCATGAATCCAACCTAACATTTAAAATTTATTTATAAATATACTGCATCTTAGTAAAATAAGATTGAAAAAATAAATGGTACGGAACTCCTCACGGACTTTCTCGCTCTATTGTTTGAAAATGGAGATATTTACTCAAAAATCGTAATATATGTGAAACGAAATAATATACACTAACAAACCTAAGCATAAATTGCACTAAACAGGGTCAACACTTCGTATTAAAATTTCAAATTCCGGCTAAAATTTTCGAAATTTTTTTAGGTGTTGCAAATATTCATGCCATCGCATTGCTATTAAATTCCTCATTTATAAATTTTGACCAATAAAAAATGTAAAAATTGACTATTGAGTCTAAAATGGATACAAACATTTGTCCTAAGAGGTTTAAGGAAAAACAACAAACTTTTAGAGACTTACTTATATTTAATGGCATTGGAGAATTATTGTGTTGAAACTTAAGTAGTATCTCTTTACAACTAAAGCTCACAAAATTGTATTAATATATTTGCCAATATCTCAGAAACTGTTAGATTCATAAAAATATATTTTTTTAAAGTTTTTTATTTTTAATAGTATTACAATTTTGTAATGATAGGTTATTTAGTATCTCGAATAGTTACGGAGATACGGAAGGTTCTGCTGCTGGAAAGTACCCTACAATTAATTTTTATGGTAAAATTAAAATATCCAGTTTATTTATATTCTTAATCAACACCTAGATACGAATTTTAATCAAAATCATAAGAGTTGATTTTGATAAATTCGATCATTTCTCGTTTTGTACTTTCTTAAACTACTCTTAATTTTAAGTTTAAACAGACACACAGACAGACGTAATTGCAAAGACCACTTTTTAGGCTTTGGGGGGTCTTGAGACGTCGACATCCATAAACATTTCAGGTTAGATTTTTTTCGCGGTCGCAATACTTTTACCTTTTGTGTTCGAAAAGTTAAAAAATATATATATTTACGTATAGCTTGAAATGTATTGGTTTTATAAAAATATGCTTCTTATAACATATTTGTATTATAAATAGACATACATATTTTTAACGGTAAGTAATTTCATATCTCAAAAAGTTTAGGAGATATTGTAAAAAAGATAATTTACGCAACAGACCAGAGCCCTTAAAGTCATTTTGCTGAAATATTAAGAGAAGCCATTTGGTTTGAGATATTTATAAATGTTAAAGATTTTGAGAAAATCGACATTTTCTCTTTTTGTCCTTCACTAAACTACACTTAATTTTAGGGTTATATATCCAATTCCAAAAACTCCTCGGGAAAACCCTAGATACCAAGTTTTAGCCTGATCGGTAAAATAGTTTAGGCTATAGAGAGAGGTACAGACAGACAGAAAGAAAGTCAAAAACCACCTTTTTGGATTCGGGGGGTCATGAAACGTCAAGATTTATCAAAAATCTTGAGTTCGATTTTTTTTTATGATCACAATATTTTCTCTACCTGTAAGATAGCGAGAAAGTAAAAAAGTGTGGATAGTAAAAAATATATAGGTCTATAATTAAACCAAACGGCCATGTTTTATTTGCGTGGAAAACAATGGTAATTTCTGTGCATTTACAATTTACTGACACTAAAATAAAACAGCAAAAAATCTAATAGTGGTCACAATGAAAAACTACCCTTTTTTTAGCACCACGTCTTACTACCCATTTGGGTTATACGCCTATGTACCAGTTACGCTAATGGTTTTTGGGATTAGGAATGTTATATTTTAGGAAAATATACCCACGTTTGCGTGTAAGGAGAGTTGAAAACCATTTTGGAAAAACCACCCTCAGTATACCCGACCGGGAATAGAACCTGGATCTCTCCGTCATCGGCAGTTTAGTCTACTGCGAGAGTAGCGCGTTAGACAACGCGGCCACCGGAGTGAGTTATATTTAATTCAATTGAAATACGTCCACTGACACACAGATCCCAACCTATATTTCACCTAACTATATAGTCCATTCGCCATAGGAGTGGTGGTGGCTGACAGCTAGGAAAAGTTACCAGATCTACTTTCATGTATACATTCACTAAACCATATATGTCAGACCATAATACTGTATGTTGATTTGTTGTCAACTTTGGCAGTCAAACCTTCCGCAACAAACTATTTGTTTTTAACTATGCTTTTCTTTTAACAGTTTTTACATCTTCTTCTAGCTGTCAGTTACCACCACTTCTATGGAGAATTGACCCTATACTCGTATGTGAAACTACTACCCTTCATATTCCTATACGGTATATTAAGTTGTTACAAGAGTAGCGCATTAGACAGACCACGCAACCATCGAAGCGGTTCATTTTTATTTAAAGGTTTTATCTAATGATCCGATGAATTAAATCACTGGAAGAGAATGAAATTTATACCTTTATTAAGAAACATTTTTTATGAATAATTTAAATAACAATTTAATCAATAATAATAGTAAGCAAGAAAGAAAATATAATGGTGGGAAGGTTGTTGGATTCTAGATAATATTAATTTATAATTGCAGTTATAAACGAGATAATAAAACATTTATTAAGTAATGTGAAATATACATTGACACAAAAAAAATACAAAAGTTTACATTAATGTAAAGAAATAACATAAAATAATAGGAAATATTGGTTCAAGCTTTCGCTGTGTATTATAATTACTTGATTGACGAAAGAGAGATCTAGGACTATTAGAAGTGTAAACGATAACTGTTGGTTTCGCAGAAAGGGGGAATAGCAACTGTCCAGACTAATTATTTGGCTTCTCTTGAAATTTACATCATTGTTTGTTTGCTCAAAAACTACTTGTACCACTTTTTTAAGTTAGTCACTTCTGTTAAATGAGCAATATCTCGAGGAATTGCATTAAGGAGTTTGGTAATGTTATTCGAGATAGCATTCGTACCATAATTTACCGTATTAAATTATTTGTGTGATAATTCAGCTTCACCTCTTGTATTTAGCCAGAGTTAACCAATCCTGGATTGAAAATATTCTTTAGGTTATTTGGATTTATTTTATAAACATATATGCCAGTTTGAAAAAAATATTAATTTTTCTAAAGACATTAAGTCAAAATATTTGAACATTTTGACAGTTTAAACTTTCTCAATGGGTAGCTGAAATACAGATCTAGTTATTTTATTTTTAAGGGTATTTTTAAGGGTAGGCTGATTTTTTAGTCTTGATTTGGTTATAAAGCCCCAAATATTGTTTATATAAATTATATAAGCGTCCATCAAAGAGTAATATAGAGTAAGTTTGACTGGATTTGTTAATAATTCGTTAATTCCTGCAATTGGAATAAGTATTTTAATTATATTATTTATGTGAATGTTCCAAAAGAGATGTTTATCAATTATTGTTAATGTTGCCGTTTCTTTTGAATGTTATAATGTTCATTACTGGGATTTGAGAGATAAGAATCAAGGTGTACAACACCGTGATTCTAAGATTGTTTCTAGATTATTTAGATACCAGTGAAAACCAAGGGTATCGATGAATATAGTTTGATATCCTTAAAACGGGAGTGTAAGTAACGTGGGTTAAAGGGAAGTGTTTTTGCAGTTCATATGGAAAAACTTTATATGCCAAAAATACATCAAATAATTATCCGATAGAAACACAGAGTTTAATTTTCTTCGGGTGGTGACCTCAATAATTCTTGAATATCTGTCAAAGGCGTCCTGGAAATTAATGACGTTTTCTCCTCGTTTTAAAAGTTGGTCATCTGATGACGATATACTCTTGACAGATATTCAACAACTGTTTATATATTTTAACCGCCTTTTATATGTTCAAGGTCGGTTGGAAGACAGTGAGGTTTGAGCTAAGTATTTTTGTAGTTTTTATAACACAAATTTTTTTTTAGTAAAAATAAAAAAAAATGCTCTAGTAGAAACATAGTTTAATTTTCTACACACAGTATTATCTAAATAACTTGAATATTTTTCATGGACATTTTGGAATTTGACGAGATTGTTTAGTTTTATTTAAAATATTTCTCTTCCCAATATCATTGTGTTAATGGCATATATTCTAAAACTGTTGAGATTACTATGTGTAGAAAATTAAATAACTTTATCTACTGAAGCAATATTTTATTTGTTTTGTCCAAAATAGTTTTATTGATATAAAAACTCAAAAAAATACTAACCTTAACTCACGTTCCCTTTCCATCCCATTTTAAACTTCCTTCCCAGTAATTAAATTGATTAACTATATCAATGACTTCCTCTGGGGCCTAGTGGCCAGAGTTTCTGGCTACAAATCCAGAAGTCTCTGGTTCGATCCCCAGCGGATTTCTGTGAAAAAATGAGTCTGGGACGAGGTTAACTCAACCTAAGGTTCACTGTGCTGACCACATAACAAACTCTACCCGCAGAAGTTGGCACTACCTTCCCCAACAGATAGTCAGGTTGTCGGTATGGCTACATGTCAGGCTGTGGCATGGAGGTTTTTCACTAGATCAATAGAATAAATACAAATAAATGTAACATAATACTTTCATTTGCACACAAAATCGTAACGTTAATAATTGCATTACCTACTTAGGTGGCCGCATGGTTTAAGGTGTCACTCTCATATTAGACTGGACTAACAATGATTGGGAGATCGGCTTTTGAATCTTGGTCGTGTGTACTAAGGGAGGTTTTACCGAAATGGTTTTATACTTTCTCTCCATTCAAATATGGATACATTTCCACTAAATTCAATCTTTATTACCTCTAACTCTTTGGCATAATTAGTAAATATGGGTGGGTATAACCTGAACAGATAGTAAGACGCAATGCTTATTAATAAAATAACAAATGAAAAATAGAAGAATCCATTTTTCACTAATATCGGTATAATCCCCCAGAGATGTCTTGAACGTTTGATTGTAACCAATTTCCATTAAAGAAGAGGTCGGCTTTCTAAACCTGGCCATTGGATACTTTGAGATTTATTTTCCAGATGTGATTTTTACTATGACTTTCCCATCCTCTCTTCTGTACAGGCGGACATTCTTTAAGCTACCTTCTTCATCCCTACTCCTTGGCTTTAGTCACTAGAGTTTATTTTTAAATCTTTTTAATGTATTTTCATGTACTTCTGTTTATAAGGTATGTACAAATCCGTACAATTCCTCTTTAGAACGCGATTATTTATAGCAATACAAGCAGAAAATGTAAAATAACGGAAGTGGTTTGATATTTAGTTTGAGAAGTCTGTGGAACCATCGAATGGGACAACTTTTACTTGTGATATAGCAATAACTCAGCCATATCTAAAGTTAATAAATATAATATATTAAATTATTTATCATACTAAGCGATTATTTATTTTTAAACGAACTGAATAAGCTTTTTTAAAAAAATAATAATACGCTTGCATGTAGATTTAATCGTTCTCGAGTCATTTCTTCCAGCGTGAATCTTTGGACCTGGAGAAAGAATACAGAGGATTTTACAGCCTGTTCCATTACATAGACCTATTATTTTAGTACTGCGTTAGGGCTATGCGCATATTTATTCTACTTATCACGCTAATCTGTTTTGGGATTAGGAAGGGTGAATTTTATGGAGGATATACATAATGTCAAAATGGTAATAAGTGAAACCTCCAGAATGTATATCTTGGCTTATGAATACATGAAAGTAGATACGAGATTTTTTTAAATTGTGAAATATAATTTTTTTATTTAGCACTCCGACTAAAACTATGACGGCTGGATCAACATTAACGTGACCACACCCATCACCAACTGCATGAGGTTTTACTTCTGTTACCACTCACTCCAAACTTTGGTTACACGCTGAAACCAGAAATAAAACCAATACTGCCTTCCAACACAACATCGCCCGATCCTGCTATACAAAAACCAGATAGCCATACTTACCCTCCTACTACTCCAGCCTCCCCCCAATCCTAAACCCACCGTCACCATTAAAATAAATAATAGATTATCGTCCTAAAATAATTTCAGCGTTACTCTTTGGGGATGGGAGAACTCATGGGTGATCATGCATGGTGACCGAAAGGGGGAGGGGGCTAAACAATGCCACAGCTAATTAATATTTGTGGCTTGGGGGTTGACCCAGTTATTCAAGTTATTTAGTTGTATCCGATAACACTGACACAGATGATTCTCCCATTATAAAATTGGTCATTGCAATATTCAGAATCAAAATATTATAGTTTATTAGTTTTAACTGCACACTCCAATGGCAGTAATTACTATCATCCTAAAACTCAACGGCTTAAAACTTTTTAGCTTAGGGCAGTGTGGTCTAATTGGTGGACCATGGGCCAAATGCGGCCCGTGCTCACTGAAAGGATGGCCCTCACAATATCCTGGAAGAGAATTAAAGGAAAACCTTCGGTGGCAGATATGAAATAGATATTGATTCAAATATAAATATTTATTTTAAAAGGTCATACATAGCTCATAGTAAAGTTTTGGGAGATTATTAAACCTATTATTGGAAGTAATATTTGAAATCCTTAACCCACTAAAAATCTAATCGATTATAAGTATTAAAAGTAATTGTTTTTGTATGTGTTGTTTGTAAGCCTATTTTAAGTTGACGGTATTACTAAATATATCTTCAACCACGGTGCAAACTGATACTCATGTTTGGCCCTTGGGACGAAAAACGTTGGACTACCCTGGCTTAGGGCAATAGAAGGCAAGTCAAGTGGATTACAAATACTATATCAGACTTCCTCTGAATAGAGGTAGCCTCATCACACTATGTGTATCCAATCGGGCTCAAACTCCAACCTCATAATTCAAAGTGAAGCAATCTAATCACTCTAATAATTCAGGAAAATATATTGCAAGTGATTCTCCGGTAAATTCTCAATAAGGAACGGATAATCAAATTTTCGAAATAGGGAACTTAAAAAAATACAAACATAATTTTTCTGGCAAACATTGATAATATTTTACCATGTGTAGTATTAGTATTATTTTATAGATAGTATTGACAATACTTATCAAAAAGGACACCTTCAGATCACATGGCCTTACGTATGAATTTATGAAAGTTTATATAGTTACTTTTCTAGTTGTCATATAAGGCCCTGTCTATAAAATCGGAACTATACATTTCATTACAAACACTGCTTCGATGGATTTATTCATACAAAAAAGTAAGAGAATAATTAATCGATATCGGATAAAGTTATTAAATCTTATTCTAAATAGGATTTGTTAAAATTCGTAGCCACTCAAAAAGTATAAATTATTCGCACAATTAATCGAGTGTGTAGAACGACTAGCTTTGATTCTGCTTTCTGTGAACATTATAAAAATGAAATATTTTCCTCATCCTTTCTCCAGGTGGACGCTGGTGCAGTTCTATTAAGATTCACCTCCTCATAATGTTCCCTTTAAGTGGTATATTGATTCGTTAGTACTATTTTTGTTCCCTGTCTAGGCTATTCGCACACTAATTAGGTAAGAATGACAAAGGTATCTTTAATTTAGATTAAATTTGTGGGGGAAAGGGGGGGGGAGGGAGAGAGAGGAAAGCCACCTAAGGAAAAAAGTCTCAATTCAATCTGAATTTGAATCCCAACCTCCACGTTACTGGCAATCTATATTAGATGAGAATGACGCCCTTGTCCACGTGGCCACAGGTGTAGATAATTCGTTAATATACATCATTGGACCTACGAATAAAAAATAGGACATATAAAAACTGCTTTTTTATTTCTATGTGAGATTTTTGAAAGCATTAATAGTTGTCAAGGCTTAGTGAACAAATATAGATAGCTGTTACACCAGTAAACACAACTATGGGCACAATTGATTTAAAAGATCTTCCTTCCACCGTTTCGCCTGTTCTGTATCAATAATGTTATCGCTTTGCAACGAAATTCTACTATTTATCCAAAAGACTGCCAATAAATATCAGATACACTCAAATTTTTGTTCAATATGTCTAGCATGTGTATTTTAAATTATTCCATCCACAATCTTTAACAAATAATTTTTTTTTCACCAGAAATGTTCAATTTTATTTCTGACTACTGCATTTATAATGCCGGAAATGGTGTTTTATTATGCTCATATATTTAAGATTTTGAGAAAAATATGGTGTGGGTTTTTTGTCAAACGTACGATTTCTTTAATAAATGACTGCTAACGCTAAGTTTTCCTGTGAATACACTCTTGTCTTTATTTCGAATAGTTCGCTCTTTTTCTTCAACAATGTTTTCCATTGTTTCTTTCTTTGTTTTTCGGTTCTTCATTTTTCCCTTTTATCCCCCTTCTTTTCCATGTATTATTTGTCTCATATCTGAAGTGAGAGCAAAAAAAAAAAGTTGTGTTTCTTCTCTCGTCCTTAGGGAAAGACAAAAAAAAAAAGAAATGGAACGATAAAATAAAAAGCGTATAAAAATGGTGCCACATTATCTTGTGCCCAGTCGCGAAGTCGTCTGAGACTTCTTTTATTTTAACAGACTTTGGGGCGTGGTCCAAACCTCCTCCCCACCTCCCCCCCCTTTTTTTGTTACATGTCCGGAAATCTGTACAGAAATTCCAAAACTGGAACCTCATATTCCATGCTGTGACCTAGAGGCCAATAATTTTTCTGGGACAAATAAAACATATATTACCCCAAATATATCAACACTAGTCGTCGGAATTCTGTCGCGTTACTGTAGATTCACACGCTCGTTGAAAAACAAGAGCAAAACATAAACGTATTCATCTGATGAGTTCTAAGGCAATTACAAGATTTCTCCCCCCCCC
>CABFVZ010002533.1:36058-47823 GCA_902151445.1 Timema monikensis | reverse complement strand
CCCCCCCCGACGTATTGTTCACTCGGTGCGACTTCAAATAGTATCAGCTATCATATTTCTGAGCGACAGCTGCTTGAAGAGACCCAATCAAATTTAAAAACCAATTAACTCGATCAGCTTACAAAAACGAGATAAAATCAGATGAATGTGTTTATTTTTGTTAAAATGATTTGAAATAGCTCGTTAAATTGAAATAAATGTGTAAACAATTCTTCATACCTTACGGGCAACGCTTTACTGAAATTAAAAATATTTTTAAATCGATATTTACAATGGTATTGGCAGCTCTGATTGTTAAAATACTCATCAAAATCATTCTTAAAATAACTTAAATTACGATGTGACTATAACAATAAATTTCAGAATAATTGTTTAGTTTTTAGCTTCCTGTACCCTTTACACAGAACTGTGACAATTTTAGTTAAAACGCCGTTAAAAACAAGCTAATTTTTCAGTTTCACATTTATTTTTTAAATTATTCAACTGAATGTAATGTTTTTTTATGGTATAAAGAGTCATGTTAGTATAATTCAGCTTCACTTTGACATGAACGGATTTTTCAAGATAACAAACCACTATTTAAATATATTTTGATACCGCTGAACGTTTTCAATAGACTCCTCAAAGCTCCCCTTCTTAAGAGGAGTTAACGCGGCATCACTTCTAGTGATCAATCTTATTTTTATTTAATAAGTCTTCATCACTTAAAAGAACATCTACTGTCTAAAAACGTATCATAATCTAATTTTCATTATTAGCATAAATACATAAAATAAAAATTGAACAAGGGATTTATGTATCACACAGCTGCCTCATTTATCAATTAATGTGTTCACCAATTCATGTAATACGGGCAGTGTTGTTGTTGTTTTAAGATGCTGATCTTAAATTAAGAATGTTATTTGACATTTTATTAATAGATAATTTAAATTGTAGTATACATATAGCGAAAAAGTTAATTAACAATGAACAGAGTGTAAAATAAAAATAACTATCCTTGATTATATAAATAAAAATCGACCATTTCGAGTAATGCCATACGTATTGTACTGGGCTTAGGTTTTATGCACTATAGTTGTCGTCAATCTTCCAAGTTTAAGAGAATTCTGGTAATGTCTAAAGACTGTCTTTTTAGTCTGCCTTCTTTGGGTGTAAATTAAATGTCGCTGAGGATTGTTAGATATTAAGGTGTATGAATACATCAAATAAAAAATAAAATAAAAATTAAATTGAAATATGTAACGAGTATTTTTTTCACCAGTTGATTACATCAGCACATGACTTTTAAATTAAATTTAATCCATAACCTACACAACGTTCAGCCACCAGCAGTTTTTTTTATCACTTTGAAAGTGGAAACCTACATTTCACTAATGATAATTTTTTTGGCCATGCCAGGAATCGAACCCGGGACTTTTAACTCAGTAGACAGACACGCTACCGACTGAGCTAAGGTGTTGGCCAAAAATAACAAATAAAATTATTCAAATTGTATTTAGTTTTTTTTTATCAAAGAAGACACAAGGTTAAGGCAAGATTATGAACAATAAACGAAATTAAGACGGTATGAAATTATAACTAAGAGGAGGAAAAGTCGTAAAAAAGTGAAAAGTCATGTCACATTATTCGCAGCGGAAGTTAGGGGTGGAATTAATACAATGTAACACTCAAGGACCGGAAATTAGAAGCGCTAGAAAGCAGCAAAGGGGACGCGGGTTGCGTTCATAAAACAAAGGGGTGAGATTAGAAGAGAGGATCGTTGATAAAAAGTGAGACTTTGTAAAACGGCCGGGTAAAGAAGCAGGGGAAGGCAAATAAAGTTGAGGAAGAATAATTACTCATGCACTATTGTTTACAAAATTTTGGGCCTAGGGAATAAGGTTAGAGATAACTGTTAGAACTTGTTTTGCTACAAATTTCAGCTGAAATTTACACGATGAAAAGGATACTTTATATTTTGAAATCCACTCATAAACGATCTAAAATTTAAGACAGGTCGAGACCCGCTTTGGTGGCCTCATGACCTAAGGCGTCACTTTTACAGTAGACTAGGCCGCTCATGATGAGGAGATAGAGGTTCGAATCTCGGTTGGGTGTACTAAGGGTGGCTTATCCTAAGTGGTTTTACACACTTCCTACACGCTTATGCAGGTGCACTTCCTCTCAATTTAACCTTTATCATCTCTAAAACCTTTAGCGTAATTAGTACAAGGCGTATAACCTGAAAGAGTAATAAAACGCCGTGTTAAAAAAAATACAGGTGGAATTTATGAGTGTGATAATATATGTCTACTCCCTTGATCAGGTTATACAGATCTAGGAGGAAGTGGTTTGATCCCTGGTAAAGTACACAATATTATTCATTAATTGCGTATGAGTTTGTCTTAATTCACTGACATAAAAAATATGTGCTGCTATGAGGTAATCCTGCTACCTTTTAGGGTGTACAGTCTGATTAACATAAATGAACTTTTTTGACAGTTAAAAAATGTACTTAAAAAATGTTCATAAATTTATCCGTCAAATCGTGTGATTTTCAGCTGGATCATAACAATCCTATAACATTATACTAAGAACGTGGCAAAAGATTCTCAACGTTGACCTCAATAAAAATACGTTGGTATTTTCCAAAAGTTTTTTACTATAAGAATCAGGCCATCGAATGCACTACCTGGTTAATAGGACGAACCCAAACACAAATACTAAATTAGTTTAGGGAGCTTCATCAAGGATCGATCCCAGTATATCCTTAACCTATATTTGAACTCTCTAAATATCTTGACATGGAGACGCATATGTCATTTTGTTAGTTCATTAACTGATATAATTAGAGAAAAGAAAATGTTTTTTATTAATAATAATAGTAATAATAATTATAATTATAATAATGCAATGGGTTGAACTGAGCTTATAACAAGAAATCTTTATTCAGGACATTTAAAATACACTTTCTCAACCGACTGATTTTATCAGCACACGAATTAAAAACTAAATTAATTTTAAAACCTACGCAACCCCCATTATCCCCCTCTCCCCCCCCAAAAAATCAATAAGTTTGACCATTGGTAAAATATCCGTTCTTGGCAGGGATTGAAATTGGTGGTGCTACCGACTGAGTTAAGGTGTCGCCTATTGAGGAAATACCTAAATGTTTTCTAAACGGGTTTGGAGTATTCTGAGCGTTCAATTTTGTTTTTCTTAGCACCACGTCTTACTACAGTCTTGTCCAGGTTATACACACACACATGTATATACTAATTACGCTCATGAACTAGATATTAGGAGGTTTAATTTGTTTGGAAATGTAGCCACATTTACATGAAGGGGAGTGGAAAACCACTTTGTAGAAATCACTTTCTATACACCCGACTGGGACTCAAACCCCGAAATCCTTGTAATCAGCATTCTAGTCTAATACGAGAGTGACGCCTTATACCATGCGGCAATCGAAGCAGGTGTGAGCTTTCAGTAAACGCAAGCCGATATTACTGGGACCGTCTAAACATCTATCATAGGCCCCTTTACACCTCCATCATCTAGAACGGCTCATAGCCGACACGTAATCTAGAACTTTTCACGGGATTTGATAAGATAGACTAAGTACTATCTTCTTTTAATGTATTTAATAAAGAGGAGGGTGGGGAGGATGTGATATTCCTCTAATAGATATTGAAGGAAGGTTGGGATGTAACGTCATTATCTAAGGTATCATCTTCAAGATCGTTCCTGTGTGACTTACTATGAGCAAGCATACTTAATTATGCGAAAAACTAAAATAAAGTCAATTTTAAACTGGGTGATTATTACGCTGGTAATAAGCTCCCTATAAACGCCCTAGATAAAATAACAGCAAAGTGATGAGTTGGTTCCCTTACGGGACTCTTTGAAATATCTCTCTTTCCAGAGCTATTTCATAAAACAAAGTATTCACCATAGTTGTGTATAGAAAGTTAGCTGGTCCCATGATTTATAAGAATGAATAAGCTTATATGTATTACCTTCCCTTGACACCTTGTACATGTAACAACGTGTAAGTCCAGCCTGTTCACCACGAATTCTAGAATGGAAAGAAGTCCTAAACACGCAACAAATTGTGCAGCACCCTGATGTTCCAACGGAGTAAGTCAGCAATGCTCTGTATTATTAAAATACCACTCATTTTCATGGACTCCTATGTGGCGTACGTGACCAAACAGGCATAGCTCTACTCGTCTTGTGTTTTGGAAATTAATCGAATGCAGAGGCTGATGATAAAGACAACAAGAACTCGGCCTACGTGATTAAAACAACATAGCCTTTCAACCTGATGTTGGCGAGTGACGTAATGACAAAGGAGAACTCCCACCTTCCCACCCTGCAACTAGACCTATATAACGAGGGACCACAACCAATATCGAAGACTATTACATTCGCCACTTCCACGAGAACTCCTCTTCAGGACTAAGACATTATCTATCCAGGATGGATTATAGTAATATCTTTGTTTGAAATCTATAAAATATGGTTGCGATGGGTTTGATTTTTTTTAAATACTTAGGTTTAGTCTGTTATGGAAATATGTCAGTGTAAGCATCGGTAATGTTTTGCTAAAAACTTTAATTCTAAAACGTAAATTTGGTTGTGGAGCACTTAATGTTTCTTGTTGCCACATGGGCGCTAGTATCTTTGTATTTTCTTGGTTTAAATAGGTAGCCACATTATTTGGTTCTTTTTTATGTTTTGCGATATTTAATTTAAATATTTTTTTTCTTTTATGGTTATCAGTAATAATTTAAATTCTTTAAATTAATGTTTCTTTTGTTGATTATTTTGTAGACTTATTTTATTTGAAGTAAATGTAAAGTAACTTATTTTTGTTGATTAATATAGTTTTGACTTTAATATTAGCAGATTCATTTAGGCAAAATTACAATTTCTGTAACGTAACTTATTTTATTTTAATATTAAATATTTAATAGTGGGAATTTTGTTTAATTCTTTAAAAGTGACGAGGATAATGGTCCCGCCAAGGTTTGAGTTTAGTTGGGAAGTCAACCTTTGTACCTGAAGTAAATATCTGGTGAAATATTTAAATTAATTCCATAAATTTAAAACTGTTTAGTCTATATTCACTGGTGTGAATCTGACACAATGTGAACCATTTAAAAGAGGTTCATTAAGTTCTTTGTGACCATGTAATATTTTTAGGAGTTAAAACTTTAAGTAAATATCTAGTGCGATATTTAAATCTAAATTTATTCCATAAATTTAAAACTGTTTTGTCTGTATTCACAGGTGTGAATCTGACGCGTTGTAAATCATTTAAAATAACCTCATTAAGCTCTTTACAATTCTTGTAATATTTAGTAATTTAAATTTTTAATACTTTTGATTTTGTTTGATCTTAATTCACTGTGGTGAATTAGAATTGTGTATATCATTTAGAAAAGTTTCTTTAAATAAAAACAACCTTGGTCTCATCTAGACAAGTTAATATAATATAATTATATTCCTTAAAAAAATTAAAACGTACTGCGCATGTAACAAATTGCTAAGACTTATTTTGTTTTCCAACACACTTCAGTAAGAACTGTAAGGCCAACCCATTTGTTGTTTTAACACTGGTTGTTACTTTGAATAAATAATTCAAATATTTCTTTAACCTGCAATTGTTTTACTTTTTCATATAATTATTTCCTTTAGATATCGTACTCCTCTTTTTTACTATAATGTAGCCGTAAATAGAGTGATAGTGGAGCATTACATAGAGAAAGTATTGTGATCGTCAAAAAATACGGACTCAAGATTTTGATAAATGATGACGTTTCATGAATCCCTAAAACAAACAAAAAATTAGCTTTCGTGATGCCGTCTGTCTGTCTGTCTATACTTTGGGCTAGAGTCGAAACTATTTTAAATATTGGGCTATAACTTGGTATCTGGGTTGGTTCATAAGGTCCCCCCGAGAGTTTTTTTGGAATTAGAGGTCTAACCCTGTATTTAAGAGTAGTTTACTGGAGAGCAGAAACAAACAAAAAATATTTTCTTGAAACTCACTCTAAAGATTTTGATTAAATGCTCTATCTGGTGATTTCAACTCTCATTTTCTCATGAAAATTACTTTGAGGGTACTTTACATGAAGAAAATTTTCTAATTTTCATCATTTCTCCGAAACTATTTGAGATACGAAATGCCATCGTAAAGTTGTAGTACTATTAAAGATACTAATCTTTTATTTGAAATATGTTTGTATAAAACCAATTGCTTCTGAGTTATAATACAATATATATAATTTTTAATTCAGGTCTTTGAAAATGAATTTGATGCTTATTTTCTTTGGTAGACAAAGATGTTTCTCTTTTCTCAATTTTTATGTAACACTGTTCCTAGTTCATAATGCCATGAAGTAGGTAACAGTGTATATTATTTTATTTATAATATTCACTGTAGTATTTCTACAACAACGTATATACCTATTATTTCGTTTCACAAATCTTATAGGTTTTTAGCAAATGTCTAATTTAAGATAAAAATGAGGGAAAGTCTGTGCGGTGCGCCGTAACATTTAATTTTACATTGTAATAATTAAAGTTTAATTTTTGTTTTGGTGCTTCCCTGTCCGGGTTAACCGCATATTTATACTAATGGGGTAGTGACGAGAAAAATGTAATTTAAGAGAAGATTATCCACGTTTGCATGGAGGGAAAGTGGTAAACCATTTAATAAAAATGTCTCAGCATACCAGGCTAAGATCCAAGGCCTGACCTCTTCATCACCAGCAAACCAAGAAAGACTGACGTAACTGTCCGCTCACCTCAGGACCCGATGTTCGTTGGTTCAAATCTAATTGGGAACAACAGATTTTTCTTGAGCGATAAAATCCTGTCACACAAATTCTCTCGAAGGGAAACTAAAGCCGTCGTTCCCTTATCGATTTTGGAATGTAATAGGCCTATAACCCTGGGAGGTATGTGAAAATATCTTTACTGGCAAATATGATAGACCCTTTCTATATCACTCATAGAAATTCTCGTGTACTGATATAATCGAGTCGGTGCAGAAAGTTCACGTTAAACATCTCTAATTTAAAAAAAATGCTTTACAGGATAGTTGTCAATTTATTTTTTATATAAAATAGCAACCATTTCACTCCTCCGCCCCGTGATACACACCAATGCACCCGTAGTTCTAAATAATTAGTTAACGAAATGAAAGTTAAATTTTTGGTTTAACTATTCCTGCTACTATTGTAGTGACGGGGTTGGCGAGGTCCCTAAACAAGGTTACTCCCAACGTATTATGTCTTTCTACTTATTTGAAGGTGACCTGGTGGTCTAGGGGTAAGGTGTCAGACTTCTGTGCTGGCGGCCGGGGTTCAATCCTCGGTCCCGGCAAAGATTTATCTGATTGCCAAACCCTTCCTTCACCTCTGACAAGACATCTTGTGAATGTGGGGAATGCCAGGCCTCCACTGTGGTTCGGATTCCACGTTACACTGTAGGTCCTCCATTTTACCTCACAATCACCCTACCATTGCACATTAGCGTAAGTGCGTATAACCCGAATGGGTAGTAAGACGCGGTGCTAATAATAATAATAATATACCAAGTGGCCGCCGCATGTTGGTGAAGTTAGTACCAATATTTGCGGATAGAGGGTGTCATATGGTCAGCTCAAAGGACCATCCGGCCATTAATGTCAGTTTTCTAAACCGTAGCCTCTACTTATTTATTCTCGTAGCTCCTTAATTGTCCCTAGCAAGGCTGAGTTGAACCCGGTCCAAACTCACTGCTTTACAATTGAATATGGAGGGGATCGAACCCGGGACCTATGGATCTGTAGCCAGGAACTCTTACCATCATACCACAGAGGCGGTCACCTATTAAATAGTAATACTAATAATAAATCAAAACATGAACAATGTTGACCGCAAAATTTGAGTATGTTTGTTTTGTCTAAAGTACTTTCCTACTAAAACCCTACCAAATGTTAACAGACATATTTTTGTGAGCTTATATATACTATCAAGTTTAATAACTAAGATGATTTTTTTTATGTGATAATGGTTCACAGACTCTAATCACTTTGCAGTGAATCCAAGTTGAACTAATGATGACTCCCCTGTGATTACAGGATGTAACATTTACTTTAAGTTACGATATAATGTGTATCGCGCTATTTTATTGTACCATTTCCGGGAAACGCGCTTACTTTATAAATATCAGACCTCACTCACTTTTTATTGCTCAAATTACCACTCGCAAAAAAAAAAAAGAGAGATTTTGTGTAGGTGTGTGTAAAAACTGTTGATGAGGGAGGGGGAGGTCTAACTACTGTTGTTATATAATAACATATGTATAACTTGTACTTTATAATCTCAGTATTAAATCAGAACACTAAACATCGTTTGGCCACCAACCAGTTCGTTTAAATTTATTATTTCACCTTACTTATCACTTGATTAATGTACAAGTTCTTGGCACTATTTTAGCAAGTTGAGAGGTTGATGTAGTTAAGTAACACACTAATTGAGGTGAAGACCACCCTCGTTGCTTAAAGATCAAGAGCCAGAGTTCAAATTATTATCATTATATCATTTTTATTAATCACCACAATCACTCCCTTACTATGCCATCAGAAAATACTTATTTGTTATCAATTACTTTAGTTTGTTTATAGCTAATGAGTAAGATAACGCTTCTGTACTGCAAGAGTATTATTATTAGCACCGCGTCTTACTACCCGTTCGGTTTGTAGGCACTTTACGATAATGTGTAATGGTAGGGTGATTGTGAGATGAAATGAAGGACCTACAGTTTAACGTGGAATCCGAACCATGGTGGAGGCCTGTTATTCCACACATTCACAAGTTGTGCAAGAATATTGATGCACCTTGTATCTGAACATTTGTCTCACGTATGTTTCATGTATGTCCTGTTTTGTGGTGATATGTGTGACAATGTTTGCAAATATATCAGATGCAACTTGCGGAAAAGTTCACCATCTTCTAGACTCAAGATCAAAACGGTGAGCGATCTTGCATAAATTAAACGCTGTACTTTAGTTCATGTTTTAACAGGATGATCCTTTTAGACCAGATATTGATTAAAATTAAACCTTTCATTAATATCAAGTTAAAGCAATGTTTATACATGTCGTTAATAGTCCACTACAATCAGAATGTATTAGGTGCCAATAGTTCAGGGGTTAGTATTGGACTGGTAACGCAAGTAAAATATTAAGAGAAGTTTATTGACTGTACAGTATATTTTGTACCTAAAAGATTTTACTTAATATGGTAGGGTGGGGCTATTTGGGTCATTTCAACTTTAATTTAAGTGTTTACCTATAATATGCTTGCGAAACATTTTTAACGGGTTTTATATCTTTATCCATATCTTCTGAACCATACCTAGTAATAGTTTTTTTGAAAAAAAATCTAACTAGGTTATAATTAATAAATAACATTATCAAGTGGAAATAACATTTTATAAAAACGTGGGGCTATTTGGATCAGGAATGTGGTTATTTGAATCACATATTTATTTTTATATTTTACCATGAGTATAGCGATTTTAATATATTTTTTTAATGGAGGTGTCTACTACTAGATGCAAACGAAATGTTTATATGCATTTTCCACACTTAAACTGATTTTTTCCAAAGGCCCCGACACATACGTCATGAAACCACAATTTGCAGGTTTGACACCTAATACAGTCTCCATTTCCACTTGAATTTTTGTCAAGATAAGTAACTTTACAAAAACCACATGGTGCATTTTCTTCTTCTTCTTCTTCTTCATTGTCAAAAATATTATCGATATTATAGTCTTCATCTGAGTTGCTGGGTGTATCGAACTCAGATAAAATACGTCCTTTAGGCTTCTTAGAGACTCGGTATTTCATGGTCATACCAGTATTAGTTTCTTTTTCGAACACTAAAGCTCTTTTTGATCTTACTTTATCAACATTTTCTTGTGATGCTAGACGGCAGGCTCTTTGTTTAGTCCTCTTTTGTTTGTATGTGTGTGAAGCTTTGACCGGTGTTGGTAAGACTTGAGAAAAAGTAATGGTAGATGTTTGTTGTATTTTTGATAGTCCTGCAGTGTCACATGGAGTTTCTGGTTCTCCTAAAGGCCTATCTACAATAAAGGTGTGGGAAGGAAGAAATTTTTCTTTGGGCACTTTATCGCAATTGTAAGGGAATATCCCTGCATTCATGGTAGGAATTACTCTTTGAAAGGTCTTTTTTCCTACCACTATCCTACTATATATTAGATTTCTGGTAGGGAAAAAGGTCTTTCAGAAAACCATTCCTACCGTGAACAGACTTTACATTCAATACCTTTGACCGCATTCCCAACAGTTGCTCCTTTGATCTAAGCAGCATTTAGCAGTCTGCCAAAGGTTAATTTGGTGATTGAGCTTTTTGGGTTGTTGTGAATGAATGAATTAGTTTCTTGATGATAAAAAGCTTTTTTGGGGTTTAAAAAATGACCTATCAAGAGCCTGCAGAACGTGCATGGCGTGAGGCGGAGGTCACAATAGCTCTATTTCATTATGCAAACAGAATTCAAAACAGTGAAAAGAATGGTGTGATGAGTGGCAATCTAAAATAATCTTGCATTTCCCAGAAGATCGTTGTTTTCTAAAATGTTTCAGCCATTTTAGGAACAATTCTTCATTCATATACCCACTCTCTGACATTAGTACTAATGATCCCGATGGCATTCCAATGTTAAAACCCTCTTTCATCCTTTTTTCCTTGAAAATCACGACTGGGGGTATAAAAACCCCATTAGCTCTGCAGCATGCTACAACGGTCACGTTTTCACCTCTCTCTAAGCTTGTTAATGAAACTTCCTCTCTCTTCCCCTTTTATGCTACTATTTTAGATGGTTTGTTGGTCATCGGAAAACCAGTTGCATCCATGTTGTAAACAGATTGTGGCTGAACATATATTCCAAGATCAACTGTGACATCATTTAGTAGTTTGTAACATTCTTCTACTGCATTTCTATTCATTTCCTCAGCGCGAGATTTTAACAAACCTTCTGGCTTTTTTAAGGAGATATCTTGATGTCGTTTCATGAAATAAATAAACCAATCCTCGCCTGCAATTTTGGCATAATCATTCCAATGGGTCTTGATGTTAAGAGACTTAGCAAACTGGAACGCAGCTGTACGCACGCTTTCCGATGAATGACCAAAACCACGATTACAAAGAACTTTTAATCTTTCTACCAGGGCTCTCTCCTGCTCGAAGGATAGGACTGTAGGATGGTCTATTGACTTTTGTGTTACAATTGGTTTATCTTGGTGGTGCCCATCAGCGGTTTTAAGTAGTCTAGTCACCCGAACTCTTCTTTGCACTGTACTGAATGGCACCTTGAAATGTGATGCAGCTACTCTGACACTCCAGTTTTCTTTTGTACTGCTTAGGGACTGGGTCATTCCCTCTATAGACCATTGTTGGTATCTATTATTTTGTGTATTCTTGAACCATCTAAAATCATATTTTAAAACTAAATCAAAACACTAAAATAACTTAGATAATTTTACCAGTTTAAGTTATATTGTATTTAAATATTGTAAAAATGGTTAGGATGTTAATATACTAGGACTTACCCTCACGAAGATTAAGTATTACTAAATAACAATTAACTGTTTATACATTCAAACACAGTATCACTAAACGAAACCGAGAAACATCGTTCCATCAACTAAACTTTCACTTAACTGTCTGAGGTGGCCCGGCAAAATACTGAAACCCTTTTACCCCC
>CABFVZ010002533.1:0-35936 GCA_902151445.1 Timema monikensis | reverse complement strand
CCCCTCCCCCTCCCTTCAAGATTACTACTATAGGGTTAGCAGGTTAGGTCAGTGTTTAACAGGGCTGTCCAATCTACAACTTACAACTATAGCATATCTAAGTATTGTAAATGAGACAGATAATAAACCAGCGCTATTATTCAAGCTTTGAGTACCAGTTAGAAATTATGTGTACTAGTTAATATGTTTAGTTTGTTTTTAAAATTGAATTAATAAAAATTGTTTTCAAATCCAACAATGATGATAATTTGACAGCCTATAATCTCACCCTACGAAGTGTCAAAAAGCGATAGATAATTAATGGTATATTCTAAAAATAAATAAAACACAAGAAAATAATGATCCAAATAGCCCCTTAAAAAGTGATTCAAATAGCCCCGGAAGCAAACTATTTTACAATATGAAATAACTCTATTGTTTTCCAATATAATACGCTCAAACTTCTTGGTGATGAGCCCAGAAGAATAAGCTATAGGTTTAAAAAAATTACTTCGAAATCAACAACTATAAGAGGGTAAGACCTTACAACGCAAAGACCATTATTTACATCACTAGGAAAAGTATGTCAATCTCACTTCTATTGATCTTGTAAAACAATTTTTTCAGCTATTTAAACGTTTAAAATTTATAATTTTTTCATATCAATTTACAGCCAGTAGATCATCCAGTAAGTTAGAAGAACTAGACATAAAAAATATGTGCAGAATAACTGTGCAGTAGCTTGAATACTTATTTTGATTCAAATAGCCCCTTGATCCAAATAGCCCCACCCTACCATATGTGTAAACATAATCAATTAACTTTTCATGACAAACATAATTTTATATTGCCCTTCTTCCGTTCTTGGTGAATCGCTGACCAAAGTTCATAAAATACGGTGGCGGGGGATACATTTGCCCACAGGTATTGTAGTCGTACGAGATGGTTTTTGAACGTGGTCATGTGGACGAGTTTAACGGCATAAGAAAGGGAATGTTCCCAAACCAAGGTCTGACCTAGGGCGCCCCATAAACCCCTTTGCTTTACCGTTGGTCTCAGGCAGCAAGATGGGACTCAAGAGAGAGGGGCATTGTGGGAGTGACGGAGTCGTAAAGTGCAAGAGCCTACTGACCCAGGGGGGCTGCTAGGATGACCTCTTCCGTAGACTTCTTCTCTGCCTCCTGCTAACATAGAAATCCTATGCCATCCTATGATCTCCCGGGAGAATTGATACAGACACTGCTTGCTAGCTTGACTTCTTGATTTCTTTCACGAGACCCATGCAGGGAGATTCTTCCAGCGATTCCAATGTCTGGGGCCATAATAATTCCAAGAAACTGCGTAGATTTTTTTCCCTAACCTATAGTTAAACATATTATGAGCGAAATTCAAAGGATATTTGGAACGACTTATTATTTAACCGATGTATAAGTAACATTGTTTTTGGGCTATTAATGTGAACGCCACACTAAACAAAATATTATTATAATCGTTGGTATAATCTTATTTAGTTTATTTATTTATGTGGATCGAACTTCAATGGATAAACTTATAAACTGAGATATATAACTACCATACAGATGTATTCAAAGTTTAAAAAAATAGCAGCCATAGAAATATGAGCTTGTTTGTTAAGTTTAAAGTTGAATAGTAAGAAAACCAACTATCAATTCATTATTTCTGGGTAGCTGGAAATTAAAATTAAATTTCAATGTGGTCATGTATGATTTCCTTCTTTGATCGCGATTCCTAACTATATGTTAGTTCAAAATAATCTTTATGAGAAATCAGCTAGGCAACCATAAAAATTGAGCTCTACTGATTTTTTATAGCTGTTGCCCGCGACTTCGTTTGCGTTTTTACTCTTTTTTTAAATGACTCGCGCGCCACCTATTGTAAAATCCAGAAACTGAGGGTAAAATTACTTAGATTGTTATTTAAAAAACAACCTACCTTATTCCTTGTCTACATCATAAAGGGAACTTCTGTGCAAAATTTCAGCTTTCTAGGTCCAAGATTTTGGGTTGGGCGTTGATGAGTCAGTCAGTGAGTCAGGATTTTTCTTTCTTTATATATATATATATTTGTGGTGGACTTTATTAATTAGTCTCCACGCTTGTGTCCCATAGTGTGCAGGGGCACCGTCACACTGATACCGCATCCTATGTCGCACAATCAACGGTACGTCCTCCGGTGGCCCAGGTAAAACTGTATCAAGGAACAGACGGTATATGTGAACATCCCAAAGATATGGTAGAAAATACGGGCCCACAATCGCATCCCCAACAATGCCGGCCCTAAACATTTCCGTCTTCCGTGGAAGCGATCAGCAAGCATCCGCACCGCAGCTCAGGTCTGGCTCGACTGTCAGAGGCTCCCATGGTCATTGCCATATCCCGGTATTTTACATGTGTATAGTTCATTGTTGCTTACATCAAACTGACCTCGCATTTCTGTCTACGTCTAATCAACCGTGTTGCCACAATACTTCATTCTAATGAGAAGAACATATAATTTTGCATAACTAATCATGTGGTACTGTCCGTATCTGCGAATTTCTACTCTCCCTATATATTCTGTTAATTAAATTTACGGGGTATGGATGAAAAAATTAAATTTGGAGGGAATGTAGCCGCATTCACGTGGAATGATAGTGGGAAGACCCTTAGAAAAAACACCCTTAATACACCTAGTAGGGATTATAGCCCTGAGCTCTCCGTTACTGACTAAACCAAACTAAATGAGATTGACATATATATTACATGCCTACCAGTACGTACAAAATTAATTATACCAGAATGTGGTTTAATTTGATTTTCTTAAGGTAGTTTTAAAATAAAAAACAGTAAAACAAAATTAATAGTATTAAGTTAAATAGTACAAACATTATTTAATTTTTATTATCATTTCGGCTTGAAAATATCTCATGAAACTAACTCATGCATGCGAAATATTAGTTAAAAAATATCCTTCAAACAATTCTTCCCCAAAGCTCTACACAGTAAAACTTCATTCTTATTTACACATCTTCTTAAAAACCTATTATTTAACAATTTATATAACTAGGCTTTTATTTAATTAAGTATCAAATAGCTGAAGCTATTATTTATCCTTTATAGTGAGGAATTCTCCATCTAGATATCATAATCTGAAAATTGAAAAATGACACCTGGACCCGGGAATCGTAAGGTCCCGGGTTTGATTCCTTGCCCAGGTGTCATTTTTCAATTTTCAAAATGTTCTATTTGATTGCTGATACTTCTTTGTTTAAAAGTATTTTATTAAGTCTTTTTTTTCCCTTATGAGATTAATATCCATCATTCTCTTACCTAACCTTTAGATGAGCGACTGACTATATGTTCATTTATTTTGAAAGTAAACAACATTTTTTATTCTAATTTTATTTTGGGAACGTTTGTACCGAGCCCTACTCCCCATCTCCGCGTCACCTAGAATTTAATTAATGTAGTTACCCCACCCCCACCTTTCCTCCCACTCTTTTGATCGCATTATATAGCACCGTGGTATTAGAAGCAAAGCACATATTTCCTGGAAGCTTAGTCAGGTCGCCGACTTCAGGTAGATCGGGTGGAACCAAATCACAAAGGACGAAATCAAAACGTATAAAATATATTATTAAATCATTTGTGCGAGTTCTTTGTTGGTGAATGATAATAGTACACTTTGGGATATTAAAATAAAATTTTGCTAAATGGAATCCTTTCCGGTGTTTGGAGAGTTTCGCTTTGTATAAGTTGTGTGGGTCCAATTCTAAGTTTTTCTCTCGATTTGATTCTCCACAAATTAACCAATACGATTTCTCAAATTCATATATTGCTGTATAAGCCTATTATGAAGCTTAGGCCTTTGTATGATTGTTCAAGATCAATGATGAAGCTGAAAGTCTATTGATCGACTCTCAGTGGCACCAAAAATCATATTACTACGCATCTTCTTTCCATAAGGGTTATTTGCGTTTAATAATAATATTAATAATACTTCGCACCGCGTCTTACTTCCCGTTTGGGTTATACGCCTAAGTACTAATTTCGCCAATGCGATAGGAATTGAGAAGGTTGAATATAGAGGAAGGGAACCCACATTTGCGTGGAGGGAGGGTGGAATTGTTTTAGGAAAAATCACCCCCAGTTCATCCGAACAAGATTCAAACCTTAATCTCCCCGTCCTCTACAGTCTAGTTCAACAAGAAATCAGCGCGTTAGCTAACCACGCCACCTAGGCAGGTTATTCGCGTTTAATTATTCTAACAGGGTAGGAATGATGGTCTACTTTTAGAGGAAACGTACACAAATTTGCGGGGGGTTAGAGAGTCAAAAACCATATAGGGGGATAAATAACCTTAGTGCATACCACCAGCGAGTCAGACAGATAAGCTTGAAGTTTAGTGCAGATAAATTCAGTTCAATGTTCAACCAAATCAACATTATAATGTATTTAATCATTTGAGCGATTGATGAGGGAGATAAATGATAGCGACAAGAATCTGATGTACCCCCACCATTTCCCTCCCCACCCCCAGGCTAAACCTCGTGACGTCACGGAGTCAAGTCACGTGATGGCCACGTGATGCGGGGAAAAAGTCAGGTGACCCAACCGTAGCGCATTAATCACAACGCTTACTGCTCGTTAATTTCTGTGCAATTAAATGAGTCAGCCCGAATAATCATTAATCACAGATAGAGGGTGTAGAGGGGTTGGAGGGAGCGTGTGTTTATGGTGGCGTCATCAGAACGTATCAGCTACGAGCCCCATATCTCTCTCTCTCTCTCTCTCTCTCTCTCTCTCTCCCCTCAACTTCTTCCACTCTCCCTGGAGAGAAGTGTGCACGGCGCTGGAAGCGAACCTAGGACTGTTTTCACGCGCCATTAAAGAATTCGACCGCTGTTCTTGGTCCGGAACATTGATAAGGGAACTAGCTGTGGTTCAATTCACTGTCACTGAAACATAACAACATAAAAGCATCAGTCCTCGCCATTAAGGATGATACAATGGCAAGTGTGCGCGAGGAGATTATGTTATTGTTAAAGACTGGTCCAAACAAAAGCTGTGATTAATGTAACAAATCTAAGTAGATGCTTAGGTGGAAGTGTATTAAACATTAGTTTAAGGGAAGGGATTTTGCAGTTTTTATAGCAAAATATATTTTGGTTAAATTAAATAAGATATTGCTCCAGAAAAAATATATTGTTTAATTTTCCTCTTATGGGGATATCAACAGCTGTTGTTGGCCAAAACCAATAAGCAACTTCTCCAGAAGAAATATAGTGATTAATTTTCTTCTCAACAGTTGGTGGATATTTGTCATGACCATAGCGGCATTAGATGAAAAAAAATTTAAATGAAGAGAAAAAGTGGTCATTAAATCATTGGACACCCTTGACGGATATTCAAGAAGGGTTGAGGTCACAATGTGAAGAAAGTTAAACTATATATTTCTATTAGAAAAATAATTGATATTTTTTGGGTCAAAATGTTTTAATATAAAAACTGCAAAAACAATGCAATTAACTCGTGTTCCCTATACTCCCACTATTACCGATGGCAGCTCTTTTAATAGTAGCTTTATAATAGTAATAATAATAATAAATAATAATTATAGTAATAATAATATTTTAATAATTTCTTTGATGAATTGGTCCAAAATGTATCTGTTAGTATTTTTACGTTATAAATAACTTTGTATATTTAGTTTTCTTAAAAAATTAATTTAATAGTAGTTCGCTGATGACTGATTTTTGAGAAATTTGAAATTTATAAAATGCTTAATAGTTTATGTTGATGTTTATAAAATAAGTTAGCATGCAGGTATCCACTGAAGAATGAATTTAGAAAATTCAAAATTTTTCGAAAATGGTTTTTAAAATCTAGTTCAAAGAGGAAAAATTAGAATTGTTATTTATGATAAATGAGAACACGTTTTTATTTTAAAACTAAAAGTAATTTAAGAGTGGTTAACAAATAGTATACTTTTTTTAATTTAATTTTTAATGGCTTAAAAATGTATTCAAAATGTAGATCTATGTTTGTTTTTCTGAGGTTTCTTAATTAGATATTTTATTGAAAACCTATTTTTGAAAATTTCGTTCCAAGCTATAACAACAATATAAGAAAGTTTGTACGATTGCGTCATTAACATTTTACTTTCTAATATTAAGAGAAAGTATTGTGACCGTGAAAGAATATCTAAATTTAAATTATGACGATTGTTTACGTTTTATGTGAACACGAGACCTAAAAGATGGATTATACAATTTTGTATATCAATTTGTTTTTTTGTCTCTTTGCCCCTGAGCACGGATCCAAAACGGTTTGATGGATTTTGTTTGAACTTAATATTTATATATTAAAGGACTATAACTCTTTTTTACCCTAAACCTTCAATTAAGGGTAGTAGCTTTTTTGATTTCAAATTTTTCAAAAAAGTCCCTAGAGATTTGGTTTAAAATGCGTATCTGGGATTTGTTTTATATGACATATAGAACTGTTTATTTATTTTTGGTGTGGAAACCCATTTTTAGGCAGTCTACTTACCAATGAATGATTTGTCCAAAACTCAAAATATTTTTAAAATGGCAAAAAGGGTATCCCGGGAGTGTTTGACATTACAAATAGATCTGTATACGTTGTCTTGGGTTAAAATTTGATAGTCTTTTTTACTGAAGAGTTATATTTGAAAAGTCGAATTATTTTGAAAATTGCCATAGTGATTTTGTTAAAGGTATATTTAGGGGTTGTTTGACATGAACATGACAAATAAATCCATATACTTGTTTCGGCGAAAAATTTGTCTATAGGTAATTTACTGATGACGGTTTATTTTAATTGGAATATTTTTAAAAATGTATCTAGTAGTTTGTTTTAAAATTGGTATTCGGGAATCTATTTTACATTGCAATAATAATGTAGCTTTATCTAAAATAAATTACAACTTGCAACAAATTATAGGAAATTTGAATGTTTTGGAAATTTAACTTGAAGATTGAATCCAAAATTTGAATCTGTGAATAATTTTTTTCATTATAAATCGGAATACGGACATTTTTTTACGAATAACAAATAATTTTAGGTTAGTTTACAAATAATCTATATTTGAAAATTTGAATTTTGTTAAATATCTTTGAACAAAATTGTTTAAAATTTAAATATAAAATTGATTATTGTGATTAACAAGTTGTCTCGTTTATTTTTTATGAGTAGTGCTTATTTAAGAGTAGTTTACTAAAAACCTATTTATGAACATTTTCTTGGAAGCTACAATACATAAAATGAGAAAGTTTGTGCGTTTGTTTGTGTTGTAACATTTATTTTTTAATAAATTCACATGAATATCGACATCGGTAATCACACGAACTATAGTCTAGCAATAGATTGGATTTATGGTGATAAGGAGGTTGAGGTTCGGATCTTGGATGAATGCACTCCTCTTAACTGTTTCCCTCGTCGCTAATACTCATATTAAATTAAAACATATTAATTTAAAAGATATTCATTAATAAACAGGGTGCCTACAAGTCATGAAAGTGTCTTGAACTGATATTTTGGCCATAAATTAACTAAAAAGTGATTAAATTAACTTTCAGTTCATGAGTTTTGTGAGTCAAGATTATTTTGCAGGTAAGAATAGTATTTTTGTGTATACTTTGGTCAAGACTAACTTACATTTTCAACTAAACCCTAGGGATGACACGATTTAAAAATGAGACAATCTTATAAATTAAAATTTATAAAAATTTTAATGAAAATTTTATAACTTTTTAAATCAATTTTTGGTCGTGAATATTTATATAGGCTTGGATGGAAAAAATCATGAAACACTAATTATATATGATCTACGTAATTCAATAGACAACCTTGTATATAAATATTTTCATAGAATGAGATTGCTTTAATTATGGAATAAATATAATTTTTTTTTTTTAGTGTCTTCACGAGGACTGGATATTTTACCCATAAAAATCGGGCAGTAGCCTCTGCTCTCTCCTCTAAGTTTGAATTGTTTTTACCCCCTCGCATCGCCTTCCCCCCCAGGTTTACCGGTTGATTATTTACGGCTTCAGTTCACAGTATCGCATCTGATGCCCAATCAAGATCAACATTTACATCTAGTCTATTGGCATTTTTTTTATACAGCGCAACATTTGCCATTTGGTCCCGACTCAAGCCGCATCAATCCTTTCAATAAATCGTGGCGAAGATCAAATAGCGGTCAATAAAATTGATACTGTCCAGTCCTTGGGATGTACGACAGTTCTTGTCATGGGT
Source organism: Timema monikensis (assembly GCA_902151445.1). Lineage (NCBI taxonomy): Eukaryota > Metazoa > Arthropoda > Insecta > Phasmatodea > Timematidae > Timema > Timema monikensis. Next base: position 27,674 of record CABFVZ010002533.1, on the reverse strand, counting down.
ATTGGAATATTAATTTATTTTCTATTACATAGACTGCATGTGTTTGTAGCCTGTACAGGGTAATTCTAAAGGTTAAGTCAAAACTTAAGCAGTGTATCTCGGGTAGAGCAACTTTTGATTAGGATTCCATGCCATCCGAAGTAACCTTGAGTCAGGCTAGGCCATTAAAAGTGAATTATTCTGATATCATATAAGTATTATTTGCTATTATCCTACGAGCTTAATCTTACATCACATTATAAAAGGCCCCCTAATTTTTACCCCAATCCGCAGACGGCATCAGTGGATTTTACACGTTGTTTAAACGAGCCCCATTTTTTGAGCAGACAACTGTTCACGGTTGATGTATAAATCCCCAGATATGGCTTCTTAATTTGCAATAACAGCCATGTGTGTACTGAACAGAAACCTCATGCTACAGTTGTTTGCATCCACCAAAAGAGGCTCGCTGCGCATGTATGGGTGGTTATTTATCTATCTATGTAAACACATTTGGCTGGACACATTTACAGAATCTTTCTAGAACCAATTGTCTCTCCTGACTTTGTATAATTCCGGGGGACATGGATTTCTATTCGATAGTTGTTCTAAATTGTCCCTTTAAAAGCTCCTTTAGTTTTGATTTCTATTTGAATAGTTCTGTATACTGCTTGTCTAAGTCAGATACAATCCAATATAAAAATGCTTTATCTAATTTTGAAATACTAAATTATTGAATAATCTCTCAATCATTGATAGAATATTCCCCAGTCTTTTTAAAGAGTATCTTTAGTGCATGTTTCATGAATATTTCAGGACCATCACATGGGACCCTTCGAAGATGTATCTGATTTATTTTTCATTTTCACTATTAATTTATTTGTCAGTAGTGTTCAACATTTGTTTTAATAGGGTAAGCTGTTCTATCTTGCTCACGACCCTTTGGAAAGAAGAAATATTGTGACTGTCCTAAAAATCTAATTGAGGGTATTGATGAAAATCGACGTTGCATGACCTCTTGAACTTGAAGAAGTATTTCTTGCAATGCCGTCTGTCTCTGTTACTGGGACTAGATCACGCTAAAACTTGGTCTCTAGGGTTTTCATAAGGTTCCAGAGATGTCTGTTTTAGAATTATCTATATAACTTTAAAATTAAGGGCAGTTTACTTAAGGACAAAAAGAGAAAAAATCGATTTTATCTAGTTTGGTTATAATGACTTTGATTACATTTTTATTTAGGCTCTGTTTTAGATCAAAAACAAAATGACACATCTAATTTTACCATTAAAAAGACTTTTAAGGTATTTTACATAAGATTAAATTTCCCATTTTGATAATATTTCCGCAACTATATTAGATATGAAATAAATTATCGTAGTAAAGTTATAGGACTCTTAAAAATAAACAACTTTTATTTAAAATTATATTTAATAAAATCAATATTTTCCGAGCTAAAGTCAAATATATATTTATTTATTTATTTAAATAGAGCTTTGGAAAATATAGAGTTGAAAATGCACTGAATGGATAATATATTTTTCTGTAACAGAGTTTCTCATCTCATGTGTATTCTTTGATGAAATGCGATGCTATTTTTCCCTATTGTGTTTCTATAACAATTTATATTATTTAGTTACACTTATATTAGGAGTTAAAATTATAATTTATATAAACAAGTGAGAAAGTCTGTTCAGTGCATTGCATCATTTATTTCTTATTTGAAAATATAGTTTTAGCATCATTACAGCCTTATACTATTGGTTATTCTTCGAGACATAATTTGCTTTGGTTGGATTATACTAGTTTAGTTAAAATTAAGTTATGTTAATAAAAGTAAAATGGCGTCATATGAAGTTGATATAAGGTAGGCTACATTTTAATAGGACTTTTACCTATTCAAAGAAACAAGCTTGGTTAAAATCCATAATTTAATTTATGTTTGCTTTTTTTTTTAAAAAAAAGCACCGTGTCTTATGTTGCTTGTTGATGATGTGATAAACCTGTTCTCCAATTTGACCATATACATATTTTGTGTATTATTTTAGGACATAATTGCTTTTTAGTTTTAAAGGCGTTTGATTATCGTTGCACTTGGTCGTTTTTGATGGAAGGATAGATATTGTAATTCCTGGAGCATTGAGGTATTTATATATATAAAATTTTGTTACCTCTCAGCTAAATTAACAATCTCATCTCTACTCCTTAAAATAGTTCATTAATAATCTTGGAACTAAAAGCTCAGATAAAATATTACACTTATCTATTTATATTAAAATATATATTCACATTAGTATTTATAAACTGTATATTAATACTACATACATTATAGATTATTTATATTTATTAATAAATTGAAAGAGGGAAAAGGTTTTACAGTTCAAACAAATAATTTTTGTGGCAGTATTGTTCATTTTCTAAGCTATCATTCAAAGTGATCGTGAGTAAAGTAAATGAAAACGTGGGATGTTATGAGAAAAGTAGTTTACTGTATTATATTATATATTTCACTCCCTCTGACCTAAATATCACAAGTGGATTGATATTTTCTTTTAAAAATAAAATCCGAGGAAATCCATACTTATTTATAGTTTGAGTTTCTTCCACACTATGAAAAATAGGATTGTTGATATGGTATATAAATTAGAGCCCCCAACGTTCCAATAGACAACGCTGGATTGTTCAAGAGTGCGATGCAGATTTGTGCTCTCCTCCTCCCCCCCCCCACCCTCCCCCCCTTCTCCTTCAACACGCCTTTTTTTATTGTATGACAACTTTAACTGATAGCTGCCAATTTTGTAACTGTTGAAACGGTCGCAGGGATCATCGGCATTGATTGACGAGATGATTGGTAGTACTACGGCTACCCCGATGTCCTCTTCAATATATCGTGACGCACGGTCTTATATACAGTGGTCACGATAAGCTGGTAACATCAAAATCACCCTTCAGGAAGAGGTCCTAGTCCTACGCCAAGCTATCAGGTTCAGCCAATCATCCCATTTAGAGATTTTGGGACCATATGAAACCCTTCAGGAAGATTTTACTGGCTTACGACGCACTATCGGGGTCAGCCAATCATCCCATTTATAGATTTTGGGACCATATGAAACCCTTCAGGAAGATTTTACTGGCTTACGACGCACTATCGGGGTCAGCCAATCGTCTCATATGGAGAATTTGGGACCATATGAAACCCTTCAGGAAGATGTCAAAGCTCTATGACAAATTTTAGAGTTCCAGCAATTCATCTCATTGAAATATTTTGGGACTATGTGAAGCGATTCAGGAAGCTGTTACAATCCTACATGTTATCGTCTTCCCTCAATAATTTTATTTGAAAATTCTTTGACCATGTGATTCAACAAATTTCCAATTCCAGCTAATGTATTGGAAATCATTTATCTCTTTAAGCTCATCGAGTTCATATTTTAAAAATTTACATTATATTATTAATGGTTTGTGGCTATTTTGAGAATGGCTCTTTAGAATCAGAATAACCTTCTCCGAAAACTCAAGGATTTTATTAATTTTAAGTATTTAATATGTAATGTAAAATAAAGAAATTGTGTGGTATAATACCCTTCAAGAACACAATATAGCTTAAAGTGCTTTTCTTAAATACTGCCTTACCTCATCTTTTTGTTTGATTATCCTTTGAGGGCTTCAATTGGAGCCAGGCCATGCAGAGTACGATTGGTTTGAAGTCAGTTTTAGTTAGAAACTCCGAATTGCTTATAGTCCACTCATGTTAAGAGACAAAATACACTTATATGACCATTTTTAAACATTGGGAAAAATACTTGCTAAAAAAGAATCATATACCATGTTTGTTTTGCACCAAAGCATCCAATATTCATTCACTGAATGCTGAATTATTTTTTTTCGTAGAGTTTTTTAAATTATACATACAGGTTAATAAATATTGGTAAATTGTATCCTCCCTCTTTATTATTTATTTTTGGAACAAACCTTCTGGCGAACACATCATCCATATTGTAGCCCTAACCGACTAAAATTTTAGTAGTTCATACTGGCTCTTTCCCGCCGTGCTGCACCCGTGGAATGTGATGTGTGTGTGTGTGTGTGTCTGTGTGTGTCCATGGATTGACGAAGTGCCGGTCAGTATTTAACCTCTAGTACTGGCACAAATCTATCAGACCGTGTCCGCACCAAGTAGGCACAGCTGCGTGCGACATTTGTCCCTCGCCAGTGCTTCAATCACAGCTCTGGCAAGCGCGAGGGCGCATTTATCAATCAAGTAGTTGAAGAGGGATGGGAGGGGGTGGAGGTTGGCACTCCTCAAGTGACAGTGGACACTGGAAGGCACACACGTGTGTTTGCACGTGCGTTCGTGTGTGTATTTATGTGGTGCGTTTCATGGTAAAATACAGAAAGGAAAACAATAAACCCCTGAATGTGTGAAAGAAAAATCAAATAATTATGCGATTCAAATATGTATAAATCTTCCCGGAGAAAAGATCAATTTTATTACTAAAGTAGTTGTGTTAAGGAATTATTTTTGTTACTAACCACATTGGTGGTCATGCAGGCTAAGGCACTGCTATCATTTAATATTGGTTTGTCAATGACGAGGAGCTTTGGTTCTAATTTAGGCCGTATGTGTTAAGTTTTTTTTTTAAATTGTTCTCAACTCTCTCAAGTCAAATGCGCGTGTACTTCCTCTGAGTTATACTTACTAAAACGCTACTCCTCCATTTGTATAAATAAGTGGGTAACAAGGACGGATAGTAATACATGTTGAGAAATAAATACACATTTTGTTCTTGGTGGACAAAAGGTGTTTGTTATATGGACTAAAATTCAAAGGCATCATCAGTCTGTTGAGTAATTTAACACAAATAAGATTTTCGTATGTGACATTTTTTATAAGAATAAGTTTAAAGCTATGTTATTTGTATCATAATGAGGATAAACAATTAATACTAAAAATATAATTAGCTAAGCAAGAGTAATACCTATATTAAATAAATATAAGACCACATATCATTGCATGGATGTATTATTGTATAGGAATATGTATAATTATATCCAGGATACATATATATATATATATATAATTAATATATTACTCTTGCTTAGCTAATTATATTTTAATATAGGTCTATATATATGGATATATTATATATGGATATTATATCTTTTATATTGTGTAGGAATATGTATAATTATATCTAGGTTTTATAAATATATAAGTGGCTCACACCAATTTAGTGCCTTAAAGCTGCCGTCTTTGCTCACTCGTTTCTATGAATAATTTATTCACCACCCATCCGGAATATCCTCATAATACATTCACGACTTTAGTTTACTAGAAATAGTCCCCAATGTATCCCTACGCCAACAGTTGACATCTGTAACTTTGAATAACGGTAATGAAAACACAATGGTAATGTATTGTAACGTGTGGGGCGCACGTGACCTGGGAGGGTCACAGGCCGTTCACACGTGAAAGTGTGAACCACGAGTTCTTTTAGAGATATTGGGGTAGGTTGCCGACCAAACACGAATAAAAAATGCCCACGGAATATTCAAGGTTTTGATTATTAAAAACACCACTTAAAAACATTCACAGAATTAAAAATACAGCTAAACAATTTATCAAATTAGGTAGTCAAATTAATTATCTAAAGTAATAAACCAATAAGGACATAATAAATAGAATAATCTGAATACATTATAACTGAGTAGTTCACTTAGTTAAGTAATACTAATAATTGTCTTTAAATTAATAAACAAATGAAAACACATAAAATAAAATTACACTGGATTAACTATAACTAAACAGTTCACTGACTAAGGTAATTTAGGCAATTTTTTGTAGATCAATACACAAATAGAAAAAAACATTAAATAGGATTACATCAAGTCAAGTAAACAGCTTGTTAAAAAAATACTGAATAACTAGTTAAATATCCAAATATCAGTTTCTAAAAACGTTCGTTCACTGTAATTTTACTTTCAATGCTAATTACACTCACGGCACCCCGCCACAGGTCCCAGTGCCATACACACTACTCTGGCACGCGCCACACAAATACTGTACTCGCTGGTTGAGACACTGGACTCGCTGGTCCACTCCCGGCTCACACAGTGTCCACACTGGTCCACACACTCGCACTGGCGACTCCCGGACTCATCAGTCGGGAACCAAGAACTGAATCTGCACGGCTTTCACTGAGCTTGTTTATATAGGGGTGGTGACAGCTAATGGTCTGGAATACTCCATTTCTTAGAGTTAAAAGTCCAGAATAAAAATAATCCAGGACCCTCCAGACGTGTCTCCGTCCTCCCCCCGCACACCCTTGGCCCCTCTAATCCCCCAGTCAAGTGAGAATGTCTCTGTCTACCTGATAGACAAGAAGGGAGACAGAGAGAACAAGGAGCGTAGCTAGGGTAAACAATGAGAGCACGCTGGTCTCACTGTTAAACACTAATCTTGTTACAGTATGAATGTGAAAGTTAACCACGCTAATTTAGACCAATATTATTTATATTTATTTGAGGTCGGGCACAAAGCTTATTTATCGTTTGATTCCACTTTAAAAATATATTAATTCACAGGACTTTCACAAAAGGTCTAACTAATATAGCTTCAAAATTGCGACCGATGAATTTAAACGATGTGATTGAACATGATGGAAACAAGTTCTTTACAATTATGCACCCACTATGTGGATAGAAATATTTTATTCAGTTAAATAATTCGAAATCCAATAAAATAGTCATTAAATAATTTCATATATATATGTACACAACAATGACAAGTTTTTTTTCCGAGTAAATACGATGCCTGTATTAAAATGTATTAACGTATGCTTTATATTATACATCATTCCAAAAGGAAGAATAATTACTTTTAATTATGTTTAAAATATTGTTTTGAACCGGATAAAAATAAATTATTAAAATCAATTAAATAATGTAAGAATATTTAAGTTTACGTCATTTTAAATGTAAAATAAAACATATAATTAAAAAACAACATTTCTAGCAAAACAGGGATATTTTACAAGTGTTGGCAACCCAAAACCTAAACATATGATTTTGAACTGTCATCCAGTTAAAAAAAATTTATCATGAACACACTTTACATGACTGGTATAGGAATGAGTATGGTAACATTTCGGAAGAATTATACCAGCATTTGCTTTGATGGATTGTAAGAAATAATTTAGGAAAAACTACCTCAAGACATTAACCTCCCCATCACCGACTAAACCAGACGATACTGACGTATTTGTCCACCTGTCCACCAGTGCGGGAGATTGTAACATTACTAATGATATCGATCAACCAACACTAGTTTGAGTGTTAAAGTGAGGTGCTTCCCCCTCCTTTGAAGCACCTGTTGTCAAGAAGGCTCTATCCTCTAAGCATGACGTACGTAGCTCTCTCTCTGTGTGTTTAGTTTCCGCCCTGGTTAGGCGAGTAGGGCAACACGGCGTTGCCTAGTATGGCAACAAGGACCCAGACGGGCTACACCTCTTTTGTGACTACAAGAAAGTTGTTGTTGGACCAGAAAAATATCACAACTGATCGACTACATGAATATAGAAATTTATTATTTTTAGCAAAGAACCTGTTTCGTGGCTGAGAACAAACTTAAGAACTTATGCAGAAAAATTTGGATGGAGGATGAATTTACCTTGTATATATATTTTGTCATCAGGGTGGTCATAAAGGTTGAAGTGTAGCTAATATTGACTCTATAGTAGGATACTAACATACTAACATATTCTGATTGTATTCTGAGTGGGAAATAAAGGTATTCCGGACGGTCCTTCGTAGCCAAAATCAAGGATCCCTAATGTGCCTCTTACATTCAAAATAGGCAGTATCGTAACATTCCTCTCTTTGTATGTTACATTAGTTCTCTAACCATAATCTCTATTGGTATCGATATGAAACAAAAATAAAAAATGAAATTGTGAATTCTTTAAATAAATAAGAATGAATAAAATAATTAAATATTTTTTCTATAAGAGGTGTTGGGGAGGAGAAGGAGAGAGAGGCTTAACCCCCTAGCTCACACCTTTTNTAGGAAAGTTTAATTTTTAAGAAGTGCACCTGACTGAGATCGAACCCTGATCTCCCCGTCTTTGGCAGTCTAGTCTATCTCAAAGCTCACCACCCCTCGACACGACACTGTTTAGGAAGGTTTTATTTGAATTCCAAACGAAAGCTTCAACTTGATATTAATCAAGTGGGATAATGACGGCTCGGAGATTACTATAATCAGAAAGTCGCATTTGCTCGACGTAAAAGTACAATATTATTAAATTAAAACCACCTTAAAAGAACATCCAGCCGGAATTCAAACCCATCCTACTACATCTCCACGTGACCAATAATGCGTGTATTATTATTATTATTATTATTATTATTATTATTATTATTTAAACGCTTCATAGGTTAATGTTTATACAAACCTTTTAGGTTTCATTTCACACATCTTAAAATAGTTTATAATAACCGGACTCATGGTAAGAGCCCTTGGCTGCTAACCTATAGGTCCCGGGTTCGACTCCCGGCTCGTACAGGAGGATTTTTCTCGAAAGGAGACTAATTACCGTGTTCATCAGGGTTTGGTATAGTTAAGATATTAATTGGCTTCAACTTGTAATATTCACTATCACCATTCTTTAATCTCATCGGAACATGGAAAGAGCCTCCGCGGGAAAGGTACGATTAGTATATTCGGGCGTCCCCTTGACAACGGTACAGTGCATTAGTACTGACTCTTTTTCCCACAAAACTGAGCTACAGAATGATGTAGCCTAAGCATTCCATTATTATAGTTTACTATCCTGAAATTAACCGATTCCTTGTACTTTTAAAGGTAGTTTAAATTCTAGAATAGATTCATGGCAAGTAGGCCTGCCATACACTCATAGTCGTGTAAACTTAACTTACCTCAGCACCAAACTACTATGTAAATACCACTTTGATCTCTTCCCTGAGGCGTAAACAATCAAACCGCAGCCGTGAAGCCAACCTGCTTTAATAATTACAATCTCATAAGGAAATACTGTTTCACGGCGGAATTTTAGAAGTTTGGGGGAAAGTTGTTTCATTCTTCTCCATCCGGCGATACCCGCGCCGCCGTTGACACTAGTGTTGGTTACAAACGTTTGAAGCCAAAGACAAGGATCTGCCATGAATTATTAAACACACTTTACATCTCTCTCTCTCTCTCTCTTTCCTTGGTAGCAATTATAATTTGAACATTAAATCGAAGAGCGAACTAAAATCTGTGCGTAGTTTTCCCGGGCGTGCCTTTTGATTGCCGTGGAAGTGCCTCGGGGATTGGTACAGTTCTTAGAAGCGAGTATCTGCAGCTGCGCATGCGTATTACAAGCTCAAGTGTTCTCTTTGGCTTGGTTAATTCGGACGTTACACGGTTGGTTAGTAGGGATTCTCGATTAATGGGCCTTTTGAATATATTCCTTGGCTCGATCTTTATCAAGAGCTCATGTATTGATTGAGACATAAACGACTATGTACTAACTACGTTAATGTGTTAAGTATTAGTAAGGTTTAAATCGGTGGTCGAATGGTCTAATGCGTCACTCTTGCAACAGACTAAGCTACCGGTGACGGGAACATTGGGGGCTCGACTTCCATTCGGGTGTACTGAAGGTGTTTTTTCCTTTTTGGCTTTTTATTAATTCCTTCCACGCAATTATGGATATACTTCCTCTAAAAATTAACCTTCCACATCCCTAACAAATCAACTTATTAATAAATTTGCGAAAACCCAAACGGGTAGTAGGACGCGGTTGTAAAAAATACTTTTCTATATACATACACACACACACACACACGACTAATCAAACACGCACTTTACAAATGAAAACTAAAAAAATATTTATGTTTTTAACAACTAAACTCTTCCATTCTGATATATTTTGTATCGATTTACAAATACATGCGTCAGGAAGAATAGCTACCCCCTCCTAACTTAAACCTTTCTAGATTAATTGTTGTTTCTCACCTGGAATGTTTATTTTATAACAATACGAACAAGAGTTAAATGCCTACATTATATTATAATTCAATCGTGGAGTTTTGAAAATATACCTATTCAACATAAACACCTAAAAATCATTCAATAATGCCTGAAAATGACTCAAAAATGCCGCAAAAAAATAAAATATTATCTCAAAATCAAAAATTAGAAAAAATACCAAGGGATCATGCACATAATATATGAACTATCCATTTACCTTGTAAAGTAGCAAGATTATCTTGCGTGGTTTCACTACGACGCAGCTTTTATATGATAGGGACTTTGTGTAATGCTTGAGACTAAGCCTACTCCATCTTTCAGGATGAATGAGGTGTAAATATGAGCACTACCTGTGCCATGAATAAATGGCATATCATTAAAAAAATATTATCCCTGTGGTTTCCCCATCTCATCTCCACGCTAATTAATAGGATAAACATCCTCTGGTTTTATTTTTATGTTAATCGTTTGTTTGGTCCACTCACTGATGGATTAACCGCGTTTAATAACTTTTACGAGATGGTGATGGATAGCGTAAAATGTAGAATAAATGTACCATATTTCATTTTGAAGGGGTAAACAATTCTGAAAAGCATATCCAAAAGGGTACCCGTCCGGGATTCAAAACATTTGACTTCCTCGTCACCGGTAAACAATACAAGGCGAGCTTGATGTTTAGTTCGTGTTCCCAACGGTGTCGGTCATAAATGAGCTAGGTTCATGTATAGCCTTATTCTAAGTTGTTAAATTTTTAGTGTAGTCAGATTTTTTATTTTTTTACCAACATAATAATTTATCTACCCTATGGATGCGAGAATGTATAAATATTGTGATTTTTTTAATGGCATTTGAAACTTGTCCCCGTACTTAATTTCATAGGTAAGCAGGCTATATATCTAGGTATCCCTGATCTGACCCCAGTCATTATCTAAAGTATATTATTATATTTGTACCTCCACAGGTACTAACACTCCTCACAGTAGGGTTATCGACTTGATTGATAATTTAAAGTGGTTTTTTAAAATTAAGTCTGTTTGTAAGTCGTGTGGCTGATGTATCCCTATATTTAGCAGCTACACTTCAAAAAATCACCAAACTAAATCCAAACAATAGAAGAAAAATAACACTAAAATAGGTGTTAATTTATTTTTATGGAGCAGAGAGGACTTTGACCATGGTCGTGATCGATTAGGCATCTTTCTTCATCGGTCACCCCACACACACTTTGAGAGGCTATAGCTATGATCCTATTAAGGTCAATATTTTGACTTTACAAGGTGGATAGAGTCTAGAGATTTAACTAATGCTCACTACTCTGGATATCATCGCTGAGGAAACTGAATGGTTATTATTGGGAAACAGCGTTGTCATTCTATCGTTTTTATGTAGTCAATGTCCCCTCAAATATATTAAGATAAGGTTTAGCAACGCTGTTTTTTCGAGGTTGCCAGTATCTTCTTCACACCCCCATCACAAAACCTCCCGTCATAACCGAAAGCGAGGAGATTTGGCAATAGTTAACTGAAAGAGAGAGCGAAAATAAAGCTTTTCTCCATAAGACGTGTAGTTCCTTCAGCGATGGTCGGGTGTACTGTTGAAATCTCTCACGCTTATAAATAATCCCTTTTTCGTTTAGTGCCCTCTAATCAATAACCAAACAAACTTGCTCACTTTCTTAGCCATTCCTCTAGCCCATATGCCTATCGAATAAAGATATACTGGTTCGATTCCCGTAACGGCTCATCTGATGTAAAAAATAAATAGATTTTTTTTTGTAGAGTTATTTCAACTTTGTTCTATTCCACTTCCAAAAGTTTTTTTTACTGCAATCCTTTTTTTTTTACTTCAATGCCACTTAACTATTACCGTATGTCTTTCCGATGAAGCGTTGCCAAGGCTTGAGATTTTTAAGGCACTGACCTGTTCATTCAACCATAGTGATGACAGAAACTGCACTTTTAACTGTAACTTCTGTCAAAATTTGTGGGGAAAAAAGAAGAAAATTAGATTCATTCCCAACGTTAAAGTAGCCTACTCTTATTATTTCAGGAAAATATTTGAGTATCAATTTTTTATTTTCTTATCTAACACGTCTTACTACCTCTTCAGGTTATACGTCTATGTACTAATTACGTTAATGAATTAAGGGGTGAGGATTGTTATATTGATAGGAAATTAGTTAAGGATTAGAAAGGCTAATTTGAAGGGGAAGAAGTGTACCCCCATTTGCGTGGAGATATAGTGGAAAACCATTTAGTAAAATCACCCTCAGTATACTCGACCGGAGTTGAACCCCAATGTCCACGTCATCGGCAGTCTAGTCTAATGCGACAATGATGCCTTACACCATGCAGTCACCGAAGATGGTTCAATAGTTGAACTAACTATAATCTTAAATTCGTATAATTTATCCTGTGACACTAAATAATTATATTAAATACAAAAATACTATCTGCAAGTGTGTTATTAATTACTTTGTTCTATGATTTAGAGAGTTTTAAATTATAAAAGTAAATATTAGTATGTTTTTATCACTCGTAATTTCGTGTGTGTCTTACTACTTTGCCGGGCTCTCCCCATATTTGGACTAAGTAATGGGGTATGGATGAGGTAGATCAAATTTAGAAGAAATGTTCCTACATTTGCGGGGTGATAAATTGGAGAACCATTAGTTGTTTACCATCTTAATACATCCATCCAGAATTAAAATTCTGAACGCCCCATCACCTTAAGTTCAGACAAGATGAGACACACATCTTTTTTCGTGTGGCCACTGATGTAAGTACACTTTTAAATAATATAAAGGATTCTTGAATCTCTGCTTGTAATTTTTTTTTACTAAACTTGTTACTGATAGATTTACTGGAACAACATAGGGGATAACCCGCTTCGGTGGCCGCATGGTTTAAGGGACTACTCTCGTAATGGACTAGAATGTTAAAAGGTTCAAATCTCTGTCGGGTGTTCTAAAGGTGGTTTTTATCAAATAGTTTTCCACTCCTCGCCCACGCAAATGCGGATACACTTCCTCTAAATATAATCTTCTTAATTGCTGAAACCATTAATGTAATTAATATATAAACGTATAACCCGAATGGTTAGTAAGACGCGGTGCAAAAAAAACCCAATAAGGGATGCAATTTTAAATGAAGTTGGTGATTGTTGTAATACACAACTGGTGGTAAAACACCAGTTTGTATGTTTTAATGCTTTGTGTGCGTAAATTGTGATCGATCTTGCAGCGTGCTATACTTTGCTAATTATGCGTGTCAGGTGTGATTGGCCTCCATTTTTAAAGTTCCTTAGGGTAGCCTTCCCCCCACCCCTCTTTTATATCCAGATCAGAGATGGGAGCAACGTCCCTCAATTTAGAGACATCTCAAAGATGGCTGCTTTGCCCTTCTAAACAAACAAATGAATGGCACAACGCTGGTACGCCATGTTATCTGCCCCTTTACCCCCTCCTCCAAGTCTTCCCAGCCAAGAGCTTGAGTTGTCTTGCTGTCTGTCTCGTGTTGAGGAGGAACCAGTTCTGGTTGAATTAATGAGCGCAAGCAGTGACGTCACAGGAACATCCGGTGACCTCGCCTCGTGTGACTTCAGGAGCCACGCAGTCTGCGGATGAAAAGCTCCAACATGACGGGTTGTGGTCAGATTCACCGCCGCTTCTTATGGCGTCTCTCATTAAAATACACGCCACTGTCAAGTCTTTGGGACGTAGCTTCAATTACAACCAATCTCCCGCCTTTTAATTCAATTAGAGCTAGCATGTTGTTGTTCATTACAACTCTTGGGGGGAGGGAGGGGGATACCGCTTCTTTTGAGTTATCTTATCACATTAACTTAACAATGGGAGGGTTAATCTTATTTAATTCCTTTGATTGCAGTCGAGGAAGTAGGGGCTCCACACCAACTGCTACGGTTTCCAGTGGCCTGGAGTGTTGCAGGAGTAAGATGAATTAGATTAAACTGCATCTGTGAAAGATTTCATTGCTCAGTAGAACACTCATTGTCCAGGTATCAACGGAAATACATTTAAATGTAGGGCAGATCCCCTTTATGATTGGTCTTATGGGTGAAGTTGGCGATAACATATCACAGGTAAAGTTTAAAAGAACTTTTATTTCCCAGCCAACACTCCTCACTACGCGATTGATAATTCCCAAAGTTGAGTTGTCTTATTTGAGTTATTAAATGTGAACTTTTTGAACCGACTGATTAAATCAGTACACGAGAATTTCTATGAACGAGAGCGAAAGGGCATAATAATTTTGCCGGGAGAGGGTTTGTTCACATATCTTCCAGGGTTATTTTACATGCCACGATCAACATGGGACTGACGGCTTTACTTCCCCTCCGAAGGAAGTTGTGCTACAGATTTTTATCATTCAATAAAAATCCGTTGACTCCGGCTGGATTTGAATCCAAGAATATCGGGTCCTTAGGTGAGAACTTTATTCCAAGACCACTATAATTGACACTCAATGTTGATTTTTATATTTGTGTTCTTTAGATAAATTAATGAAGAGTGCTCATTTTAAGGAAATGCACCAGCATTGAGGAAAATACAATCCTTCAATACACTGGATATCATCGCTAAGGTAACTGTATGGTTACTATTGGGTAACAGCGTTGTCATTCTCTCGTTTTTGTAAGGTCAATCTCCCCTCAAATATAAGACAAGTTTCGCAACGCTGGTTATTCGAGGCTGCCAGTAGCTCCTTCTTGCCCCAGCACACCAACATCAGACATAACTGAGAACGAGGAGATTTGGCAACAGTTAACAGAGAGAGCAAAGATACAACTTTTTTACTCTTTGTTTGTATATCAATAGAAACATATTTTCCATAAGAGACATGTAGAGCAAAGTATGTGTATGATTGGTCAAATGGGTATCAAATGAGCGAGAACACAATATAACAGACAAGCTTTCCTTACCCTGACAACACTCCACTTCACGCCACAAAAAATGAGGCCACTAGACTACCTCGGTTGGCTAAAATTATTGTCGACAGATGTTTGTTTAAGTGGTATAATGGGTGTCAATACATGTTTGTTGAAGTAGTCAAATGGATATAGATTCACGTCTGTTGAAGTAGTCAAATTCATCAGCGGTAAATTTAAGTATTGAAAAAACAATATTAAACAATGTTTGTGGAAAAGAGGGTCACTATCCAAATATCATTTGGTTTCGAGTAAATTTTATTCATACTACTAAATAAATAACTTAGGACCTACTTTCGAAAAATACCTTTTATATCTAGGTTTTAGTTTTAAGAATAAGTTTTCTAGAGCTAAAATTTTCTGGTAAAATATATTTTGTGATGAGAACTACTCTATAAGATTCTTCTTCCCTATGATACCCTAAATACGCTATAATACCCTGGATACCTCAGTTGTTCTCATTGGCGCGCTCAGCCAAAGATCCCGAGCTCGATTCCAATATCCAGGCGTCATTTTTCAATTTATTCAAATATGACTCAGATATGCTTGATTTCCGTAGTAGTTATAGTTTTTCATTTCCCAAACTTCACCTTTCATACACACTTAATTGTATATCATTACTTTCTTACATGCACTACAATATTATGCTATTGTCACAAAATAAAGTATTTTTGGTATTTCAATAATAATAATTATTATTATTATAACAGTATTCTCGTAGCATTTACTGTCCGAGTAGGTTAGCCTACACTTGCCCTTATCAATTCAGCTTGGAAAATATTCTCGATTTTAGTTTTTCCTCATTTTCATCAAAAATAAAGTAACTTAGGTAGAATAGTTTCCTGAGGATTTAAATTGTTGGGATTTTTAAGAAGAATACATTAGTTAAAGTTAAAATAAGATAACTTTATTAATATATCATTTTTAAGAAGTCTGATAAATTCAATCCGAAAGGAAAGCACACACTTCGTGGTATCGGCTCGCTACGGCTCACATCGAATGGCAAATTATTGTAAGGAAAGATTATTTTCCGTTGCGTCGCGTGCCGATGCATGCTCCTCAAGTGTGAAACACCTTTAGGTTCGAACCTCATCGGCTGGTGGACTTCGGTTGTATTCGGGTATGTCCGATACCCCTCGTCAGTCCTGCCATAAACAAAATGGCTGGTCAGTGTCAGAAAATGGATATTAAAATAAAGAAAATGAGTTAAATTATAGTTTGAAAACTACTAATAAATAACCAAGCAAATAATGGGTGTAAATACCCACTTGGGTGGCCGAGTGGTATAACGCACTACTCTCACAGTAGACTACACTGACGAAGACGGGGAGATTGGGGTTCGAGATCGGCCAAGTGCACTGAGGATGTTTTTTTCTTAAATGGTGCTCTACTCTACTTCCACGCAAATGTGGGTGCACTTCCTCTCAATAAATTTTTATATATATATATAAAATGGATGTAAATATGTTCTTGTAATAAGATATAAATAAAATATTTCTGTATTGTTTCGCATATATATTTCCCACACCAAGTTTCTATGATCTTGTTAATAAAATATTAAACTCAAACTTGAAATAAGATGAATCCCACCCGTTTCGGTTACGTAGTTATCTAACGCACCAGTCGTGGGAGATCAAGGTTCGAATCTTGTCCAGTGAACTAGGGGTGTTTTTTCCTTAATGGTTGTCCACTCTCATTCCACACAAATGTGGGTTCACTTCCTCTCAATTCAACCTTCCTAATCCCTAGACCATTGGTGTAATTAGTATCTAAGCGTATAACCCGAACGTGTAGTAAGACGTGGTGCTAAATAATAAATAAATAATTTCGTTTATCACTAATGGACTCCTCTCAAATGAAGTAGTATTGAGAAATGTATTACAATATATCTCTGTCATTATAAAATAGTAAAAAAAAAGTTTTAGCATTGTGTTTTACTACCCATTCAGATTATAAACTTATACACTAATTAAGCTAATGGTTTTAGTGATAAATAGAATTATATTTATATGGAGTATACCCTCATTTGATTGGAGGCATAGTGTGAAACCATTTTGGAATAAACACCCTTGAGATTTGAACCACGATTTCCCCTCAGCTCCAGTCTAGTATACTGCAAGAGTAACGCCTTAAACCATGTTGCCATCGAAGGCGGTAGTAAAAAAATTATATGAATGATTTTGGCATGTGTGTATACAAGTATCTCAATAACGTTTTTGGGACTTTTTCCATTTTATAATATAAAACCACTAGGCAAACTTTACAATATGAATTTAAATAAATGGTGCGACACAATCGCACAAACTTTCTTATATTGTGTATTATAACTTTAAAAACAATTTTTTTTAATAGGTGTTCATTCAACTATCCTCAAGTATGTTTTTCTCATAAAACAAACATCATCTTGATAAACACAATAAATATTCTCTATATATAAATTTTAAATAGAGTGTTGCAAATATTCTTGACAAATTTAAAATTTTCCATATTAAGTTAACTATCAGCTACCCTAAAATTATTTTTAATTTGTAAAAATACAAACGTATTCTTAATTATCATTAAAAAATCTATTCTCAGATTACCATTTTGAACTTAATCTTCAAAATTAATGCTGAGAAATCTCAAACTTTCCCTAATTTGTTTGTTAATAAATCACCCTTGAAACAACTTATTTTAGAAAAACAACTACACAGTATTATTGTTCATGTATAATAGTCCACCAATTTTGAACATAAAATTATTCAAATTTTAAAAACTTGGTCATCAGTGGACTACAATAAAATGAAACTAATCTAAAATATAACTATTTATAGTGTAACAAACTAAACAGATACTCATTTTGAACCAAATCCTTAGAGCCATTTTTTAAAATATTCAAATTCTTAAAAACAGTCATCAGTAAGCTAACTTTAAATTAATTTTCTCCTAAAGAAAAAAGTATGTAGCTTATTGAGCATGTAAAACACGCCCCAGATATTAATTTTAAACAAAATCGTCAAAGCCATTTTTCAAAAAATATTTAGAATTTTTGAAAAGAATTATCTATAAGCTAAACTGTCATGAGCATAGCGGCATTAGATGAGAAACGTTTTAAATTTAGAGAAAAATTTTCATTTAATTCCAGAAAAACTGCAAAAACACTGATCTTTTCTCGCGTCCCCTGCATCCCCACCTTAAGTAAAGAGAGTATCATTTTTATTTTAAGTCTACGTTAGGTATATTGTCAGGCTGCTATATGGTGAGAATTCATTTGTATGAATATTCATGAATTTACAAAATATCGATATTATTCGACATAAATACCTAAAAATGACTAAACAATTATTTAAATCATGAAACTATGAACTAAGATTATAAAATTACTAATGACTTATAAAATATTATTTCTACTATCAAGGGGTCATGAACCGAGTTTGTGTGTTAATGAGCACCG
The DNA here is from genome assembly GCA_902151445.1 of Timema monikensis. Taxonomy (NCBI): domain Eukaryota; kingdom Metazoa; phylum Arthropoda; class Insecta; order Phasmatodea; family Timematidae; genus Timema; species Timema monikensis. The sequence continues at coordinate 9,287 of CABFVZ010002533.1, read as the reverse complement.
TATGCGATGTAGTAAAAAAAATGACGTTATATCAAATCAGGGCTCTGATTATAATGCACTACCTTAGAATAATAATATTTAGCACCGCGTCTTACTACCCGTTCGGGTTATACATACGCTCACAACCTTAGAGATTCACACCGTGGCTGAGAACACCAAGATGCCAGTCCATCACTTCTGAGAGTCTACAAGGGCTATATGTTCGAACTCCAGTCATAACCTTCAAATAAAGACTTTACTTATCAGACACGATACTACAATTTTAAGAGTTAAATATAGTCAGGAAGTTCCAGGCACAAATAATACAGGCCTACCAGTAAACAAAAACAAATATAATCTTCCTCTGAGAATGCACGTAAGGTGTAAGCCATACCAGCAGATTTCTCCTTTGTTAACAAGTCGTAGCGGCACGTGATGATCGAAAGACTTATAGGCGCGTGTGTGGATTGATTCGTCCTGCTTTCCCCATTGCACGCACGTCCCATCGTTGGCGAAATAATGCTTCCTGTACTCGTGCTTGTTGGGTGGTGGGGGGCCTTAGGATGAAAAGGGATAAATTCACTATTTTTATTATTATTATTATTATTATTATTATTATTATTATTATTATTATTAGCACCGCGTCTTACTACCCGTTCGGGTTTTACGCACTTACGCTAATGTGTAGTGGTAGGGTAATTGTGAGATGAAATGGAGGACCTACAGTGTAACGTGGGATCCGAACCATGGTGGAGGCCTGGCATTCCCCACATTCACAAGATGTCTTATCAGAGGTGAAGGAAGGGTTTGGAAATCAGATAAATCTGTGCCGTGACCGAGGATTGAACCCCGGCCACCAGCACAGAAGTCTGACAACTTACCCCTAGACCACCAGGTCACCTATAAAAAAATTCACTATTCTACTTAGGCCTACTGGTTAAAATAAATAAAGTCACTCTCGCGTCACGTGTTCTAAAACGTGAGGCTCACTTTATACTGGATTTCCATTGACCAGGACCCAGTCCCCCACCCGTTAATTTATCACTGCTAGAGTGCAAACCCCAGGTTCACAATTAATAATTAATATATCAGGTTATACTGAGAATCTAACCCGGTATAATTATATCACCAGGAAGTAGAGAAAACTTTATCTGACGGTTTAAAATTACATATATTTATTTTTATAGCACCAAGTTCTACTACAAGTGTTGGTTGTGCGCATATGTACTTATCACTCTAATCAGTTAGGATGAGGAAGGTCAAATTTATAGTAAGTGTACCTGCATTTGCGTGGAGGGAGAATGGGAAACTATTTAGGGAAAAACCTCAGTACACCCGACCGGTAATCTAACCCCAATCTCCCTGTCATCGGCAGGCTAGTTCTATTGCGAGAGTGACGCCTTAGACCATGTGGCCATCGATGCAGGTTCAATAACTGTTAAGATTATTATGTGTCCAAAATTAGATTGTATGTATCTTCTTTCGTATTGATTTGATTTATTTAGGCCAAACAAATTTTTTTATATAAAACTGTAAAATCACTGACTTTAAATCATGATCCCTTCAATCAATCCCCCCCCCCCTCCTCCTAAATCCTGTACAGCTACCAAAACCCAAACTATATAAACAACAAACCAAAGTTGAGCACTAAGAGTGGAAATCTGATGAATCTAGTGTTCAGCGAGGCGAGCTATTGCTATGTTTTCCTATTAGTAAACATGAGAAAGGTAGAGAGATGTTTCCCACGCGCTGACAGGTTCATAACGATCCTCTCCCACACTTCTGCCAAATAGGAGGAGGTTTATACAGTCCACACATAGCCAGTGCTGCCGCCACGTGGGTAGGGCACGTATCATTGCTCTGTTGTCTTCTGTCGGGAACATTGCGACAGTACAGTGGGTAGGTAGGCAGGCACTTAACCCCGTTCTACGTCAATAACAACAACAAAAATGCTAACAATTGTGAGCAGAAAGGTAGGGTTGCCTGTGAATCCATTTCTTTAAATAATTTAATGTACATATTTTTTTTTATCCAGGAACTTTTTAAATTATGCGTTTCAGCAGATTAAATTTTTCAAATTTAATTCGATCAGCTTACACCTGATTCGGTGGACACGTGCTTTTAAATTTAAAGCTCGTTAATTCTAGTTTGACGGTGACGAGGAAGTTTGTCTGTTAAAGCACACATTGAGAAATACAACGATGTAAAATTATTTTTGGATCGTTCCTTTGTTGTTCCGTTTGTGCTCATATGATCCCGAACATAAATATTTATGATAAAATGTATACATTTCTTAGAACTTTTAGTATTAATTAAGCTTGAGTTCAATCCAACCAACCATTGAAAGATACAATAAAATAAAAATATAAATTTCTATCAATTTATTTTTCTCTATATGTTCTTTTATGTGCCCGAATAATGTATATATGTGCTTTAGAACGAGGCATTTTATAAAACATTATTAGAAGTTCTATAAAATACCTAATTTTTTAGCAGAATTATTCATGTTCGGGCAAGTGTTGGCATAAACAGTACTTTGTTACATTCAAATATTCGTGTTAGGACAAATATGAGCACAAACGGACCAAAATTGAATGATTTAAACAAAGCTTCGTTTCGATGTGTTTTACAAAATAAGGCAAGCTAGGTTGAGCTCATTTTGGTCCTCCACATTAAATGTTCTTTAGCTTATTTAATTTTACAGCACAAACGTTTATATGCAGGCACATATGAGCACAAACGGAGTACAATTGAATGGTACAAACAGTATTATTTTTTACGTTGATTTTTCCATATGTGTTGTGTAAGCTAGAACTCAGATTTTAAACGTTATCTAATAACCTAATTTTATAGAACATGTTTCATTTTTCATGTTTGGGCATATCGGAACAAAAAAAGAATAGTATAGACAAAGTTTTGTTACATGTTGTTTAAACTTATGTTTTCTACATGTTAAGGTATAGGGAGAGTTTAAGCTAACTCTCCACATTAAATATCCTCTAGAATGCCCAGCTCGGAAATAATAAAAGAAGACATTGTAGATTCTTGGCAACAATAAAAGAAAGGGTATTATATTTAGTTTGCTTTTGGCAGTATTTACATACAAAGATGGCCTCTGTATACTAAATCCCCCGCCCCCTCTTCCTTCAGGCCCCCTCCACCAGCAGAGCCCTGTATAAGATTCACTGCTAAGAGTTTATAAACTCCCTCAGACTCAGAAAAACTTGACCGCAGATGATAAAACGTAACCCTAATAACTTTAATAAATCTACGTACAGTATAATATATTAATTTTGGAAACCATAGTGTAGGATCAAATATAAATAGTAGTGGATGGTTAAAGAATCACTATTTCTTTACTCTTTACCACCTTAAACTAAAACTATTATTTTTTTCAATCAAAACTGCTTCAAGTTGGTTTCTTCATCTCTAGCGGGTTCTTGAAAGACTAAGGCGATAATTAACAGTTTAGAGAGATAAAAAAAAACTCCGCCCCGACTTGAATAGAAAACATTCTGCCCACCTCTCGTTGGAATAGCAGCAGCAAGCATGATTGCCTGTTGCATCACGGACATAACAGGTTGAAAAGTGTTGTGATACGACGTCACGTAGGGACGAGCAAGTTTCGTATATTAAGAAGTCAGGTAACGAATTGAAGATTATTAAAAATTAGAAATATTTAAACAGTTAGTAGTAAGGACTGGCTTAATACTATATAATAATGATGATAGTAGTAATAATAATCGATTTTAATTGCGAAGTTAAGACTACATACCGCCTTTTCTTACATTTGATCGAAAATTAGAAATGTACCAAATAGCATTAGTGGCCCATTTTGCAATTGCAGTCATCTTACCCACCTCTGTAACTGAGATATGTAAAAAAAATGAGGGTCACTCTGATACAAAGGTTAATCAGGTAGCAGGAGCGTCCTCTTGTGAGCGCGTTTGGGACTGGTTGTGTTGGACAAAAGCAGCTGTGAACACGGAAACTAAGTGTCATGTGAAAATTACGTGTACATATTGATGTGTAATAGCTGGACTAATATTTATATCCTTAATTGTAAACACATATAGTTTGTAAATAGTAAAATACGCTACACAATTAAAATAGACGCCAAACAAATCATACACATAAAAAATCATGAATAATGACAACAAAAAACTAAAACTAAATAAAGATATATTACGTAACACTGAAGTACTTACAGTACAATGTATGTTTATATAAAAAGAGTTGTATTGAGCTTAGACAAAGGTTACGCTATCATACACACGCGCACGCACATACACACACATACACACACACAAGAAATTATAATCACCTCTCACATTCCTCAATCTCGCAACTGAGCCCCCACACGCAGATTATTTGAGAGATCTACCATTTTCTTTATATCGTTGGTTAATGTATTCCATCAAAGATAAGATGAAACAGTGAAAGAATTTTATTAGGTGATTGGAATTATGAAGAGAAATAAATAAAGTTGAGTTTTCTTGTGAACGAGTAGTGAAATTATTATTATAGCAGAATGAGTGTATACGTGAAAAAAGTTACTGTGAGGATTTGGAATTCAACAGTTTCTTTATGACGGCCATCAAGTGTAGAGTTTATCTTTCTCCAAGCCTTAGCCAAGTTAGTCTCTACTATATGGCTAAATATGATCACGCCATTGGAGGTCAATTAATATAAATCCAACACATATGTATATAGACTTCTTGCCTAGTCATTGTCCTTGCAATTGACAGGACCAACACTTACTGCTAGAGACTGAAATGACGTCACTATGGCCCTTTATCTTTTATCCTAAAAGATAACCGTCTTACCTTGACCGATTACAGCATGGCCCTATCTTATAATCTGCACCATAGTATAGCTTGACAAAATAAGCTTGATATTTATCATGATAAACGGAGTGTACACCATATCAGTACATGGTATGTCTATTATGGTAAAGATTTCTAACTACATGAACAGACAATCGCCCTGTTAGGTCAGAATTGGTTGATGTTTACTCTCGTTAGCGACATTACCTACTAGAAGATTTTGAAGCTATTTTGCGAAGTGGGTTGCATCTTAACTTGACGCATCTAAGTAATCTAGGCACTATCACACTTAGACACTAATGTAAAAAATATAAATAAAGATAAGAAAATGAGCAGTTCACCCTGTATGGCCTCTTGTTTATTGCTGATAAGTTTTTTATTTTTTTATTATTTAGCACCACGTCTTACTACCCGTTCGGGTTATACGCTTTAAGTACTAATTACACTAATTGATTGGAAATTGGGAAGATTGAATTAGAGGAAGTGAACCCGCATTTTCATGGAGGGAGAGTGGAAAACCGTTTAGGAAAAACCACCCCCAGTTTACCCGACCGAGATTCGAACCTCGATCTCCCCGTCCTCAGCGGTCGAGCTCAACATGACTAGCGCGTTAGCCAACTACGCCACCAAGGCGGGTATTGCTGATAAGTATTCTCCTCTTCCTCTGACGAGTTTACACACTAACTATACTATTTTCGCCTTGAAAACATTGACTATCTATTTAAAATTACCGTTATCTTGTTTCCTCTTCTAGATAAACATAAGCCTCACCAAACTATTATTTTAATCTGCATTCTAGCAGGAAGACTCCTATACGCCATTTTCATGACTAATTTCAAAGAGCCTAAGTTATAGAAGATTTATAAAAAACTCATTTACAAAAAAACTACTTTAAGGTAAAAAAAAATTGGTGACTCAGTAAGACTATTTTTAGTCTTATTTAAGAATTTATGGTTTTTGTTTCAACATTATCACTAAAACACGCTGGATAAAATGCAAATTCAAAAAAATGGGAAATCCTATATTGACCTTTCTTGACGTCACAGTTAAGCAACGTCGTTAAATAAGCAAAACACGTTTTTCTTATGAGTAGGTAGTCTATACACAGGAGGTTTCATACGTCTCCGTTCATTGGAAAACTTGTGTCCTTACCCACAATCCATTCACTTAAAAAAAAGTGCTCTATTTTCCGGGGACGTTTCTTCTGTTGAATTCCTCTGCAACTTTGGGACATATTCCCGATCTAGCCAGAATGATCTCCACACGCTCTTCTTTAGACAAAGGCACCTATATATCTGTATACAGGCCTATTCCTTTTGAATCGTCCTGTATTCTTAAATAATCTGACCAAACAAGATACAAATGATTAATGCACTATGCTTATGATTCTCACGTATTTTCATTAAGGCCACTAAATAAGTGAATAACTAAACCCATACACTAGTATGAGCACATACCATCACGAAACCAAATTAAAAAACTGACTCTGAAAGCAGGATCAATTATACCATCAGGTTATTCGAGTGAGTTTACCCAGACTTTTACATATTATGGACCGGGTGGGCTATATGGCCCTACTAAAAACAGGTACTGCCTCAGTCACGGAAGGTGGCCTGCTCACAAGAAGATTAATTGCACCGAAGGGCCATTCTGCCTTTATAATTTAAACTGTACCCGTTCACACGAACTAATACTGAGACACCACTGCAACGGCAATTAATTTGTTTAGTCATATAATTATCACTGTGTGATTTGTGTCAGTACGCTTAGTACATGAGTTATCAACGACTAACTCTAAGGAGTAAGGATGAGGAAAGAATCTTAGATACTTTGTATAAAGGAAATGTAATACATACACTTTAGCTAATACAAAACAATAGGCTCATTTATTTTAATTCACAATATCTAGTCTTACAACCTTTAATTCGTTTTAAAGGGAAAGCCAAAGATAAAAAACTTTCTTTAACCTTGCTGAGAATCGAATTTGGGGCCATTAGTTTAGTATATGGATGTGCTATCGATGTTAAAATCATTTCTGGAAAAATATTCCCAATGTATCCAACTGGGATTTGTAGTGCAGCCTCCCCTTTAACAATAGCCAAATTCAATCAAGCACATATTTAGGATTTATGTTCGGGAGGTGGAAGAAGTGAGAGTACAAACAAACTAAATTGTACGACAAACTTTCTCGTATTGTGTATTATATCTTCGAAAAAATGTTCATAAATAGGTTTAAATTTATCAATCCTTTAATAAGTTTTATACATAAAACAAAATACATCATCTTGTTAATCACAATCACTCTTTATATATAAATTGTAAACAAAAATTTTCAAATATGTTTAACAAAATTCAAATTTAAAAAAAATATTTGTTAACTAAATACTTTAAAATTATATAATATTTGTAAAAATAAAAAAATACTATTATTTAAAATTAAAAACATTTCACAAACTCCCATCATTGAAATTTTCTTTCGTTTGTTTAAGTAAACTAACCTTAGATTAATTTATTTTAAGTAAATAACTATACATTAATATTATTATGTAAAATAGTTCGCTGGTACCAATTTTGAACCAGATCTCTAAAAATACATTTTTTTTAAATTATAAATTTAAAAAAATCAAAAATAAAGTACCCTTAACCAAATTTTCTCCCCAAAACAAGTACACAATTTAATTTATCATGTCCATGTCAGACACACCCAAGATTAATTTTTACTAAATCATTATAGCTAGATTCAAAATAATTCGAATTTTCAACAATCCTCATTAAAGGCAATTAGTCGAATATTTAACCAAAACAAAGTATACAGGATTATTTGTCATGTCAAACATTCCCAAGATACTCATTTGGAACCAAATCGTTAGGACCATTTTTAATTATTCAAGTTTTTGAAAAATCAGTCAACAGTAAACTACCCATAAATTAATTTTTTTACCCCAAAAACAACTAAACACTTATTTATCATGTCAACTACTACAAAGATAGCAATTTGGAATCAAATATTTAGAGCCATTTGTAAAATATTTCAAATTTTTGAAAACGCAGTCATAAGTACTTCAACGAATTTTGGTCCAAAAACCAATTATATAGTGATATTTGTCATGTCAAACAAATCCAAGATATGCATTTTAAACAAAATCATTAGAGCAAATTTCTAGAAATTTAGAATAAAAAAAAAATACTCATTGGTTGACCACCCTTAATTGAAGGGCTAGGGTGAAAAGGAAAAAAAAACTATTGTGGTATAACCCTATAATCTCTCTATGTAAAGTTTAAACAAATTCGATTAAAGAGTTTTAGATCCGTGACCAGGGACAGATAGACCAACATAGGTACGGACCGAATTGTAAAATCCACATTTTTGGGATCGTGTTCACATAAAACGTAAAAATTTGTAATAATCTAGAGATCGATTTTTTCCACGATCATAATACTTTCTATTGATTTAACAAAGTAAAATTATTCAAATAGGCAAATTTTACAGCAAAATAAATAATATTAAATTCCAATATCGTATTATGCAAAAAAAAATTACAAAAAATGTGATCATGGCAACGATGTGTGATAACAGTAGTGGTTAAAATGACAGTTTCTGCACACTTTCTCCCATAAGAATAGCATTGATCCTCATCTTTCTATGGGGAGGATCACTTTCTCCCATAAGAATAGCATTGATCAGTGGCGGATCAGGGAATATTCTTTTGGGGGTTTTAGCATTGATCCTCCACACTGCGGAATTGGATCATTTTCTCCCACATTGATCCTTCTCATAGAGCAGTCGGGTCACTCTTCTCATTAGGATAGCATTGACCAGTGGCGGATCGGGGAATATTATTTTGGGGGTTGACCATTCTTTCGAGTTATCATTGATCCTCCTCACTGCGGAGTTTGGTCACTTCCTCTCACAGTGCTCGTTTTCACAAGGAAGATGGGTACACCTAGAAATAAAATCAATAAATATAATAAATGGTGTACGGGTAGCACATTCGTTACTATCTTAATTCTTTAATACATCGCTATTTACCATGTTTATTGATTTTATTTCTAGGTGTACCATTTGTAGGTGAAATAATTGTGCATACACATATATTGTTACTCGCAGACAAATAGTGTTTATAATTTTATATAAGGGCTTTAACTTATTTCTCAGTATATGAAGGCTTTTGTCAAATCTTCGTGCTCTGGTGTGAATTTTGTCTTCCACATCTAGTGGAGTAATAGTGAATAACTGTCAAGTCAACTATAATTAGGATTTGATCAATTTGTTTTCATACAAGACGCTCTATAATTAATATTTTTTTTTATAAAACACGCCTCATTAAAATAGTCTTCCCGTGTAAGAACTGTTAAAAATATTTTACCAAGCTTACCAACCTGGCACGTCATATACTAGAGATGGGCAGAACGGCTCACTATTGGGAACGGCTCAGAGTGATTTAGTTCATTGAAATGAGCCGTTCATTTTTATCGTTCAGT